>PVKS010045800.1:0-13609 GCA_004027875.1 Aplodontia rufa
AAGGGAGTTGCCAGGTGTTATGTAGATTTCAGTACAGACAAAAGATAGGAACATTCTGTAGTCGATACATTCTGACCCACCCTGTTTGACCTTTTGTATAACAAAGCACGACCTAGCAGCCCCTCCTGAAGGAATTTATACAATAGTAACAAGATTGCTCCAGGGCAGCTGATGAAACAGAGAGGAGGTCAGACAAAGGTCAGACCCCAACACTGCAGTGGTCACGCCTTTCCAGAACTCCCCTGCACCCTCCCCAATTTGTAGGTGGGTGGGACATTCCTCAGGCAGCATGGCCTGGCTCTGTGGAGCTGTGGCCAGTGGGATCCCAGACTAGGGAGCTTTAGGTTCTCCTGTGTCGTGGGGATTTGGGGGCCCTGGAGATCTCAGATCTCTCTCCTGGAAATCTGAGTCCCTGTTAGGAATGGACCATTGAGGAGATGCTTCCTGGGCTCAGAGCTTCATAAGGACCCTTGGGCCCCTGTTCCAGGCTCTGTCTCTTCAAGTGCTGCTTGTCAGGGTGAGGTCTCAAAATTCAGGGTTTTCTCTGAGGAGCATGGGTCAGGCCCAGCTGGTGCATGTGAGCTGGGGGTGATTCTGAGCATCATTACCAGTGGGGGCTCTGGCCACACAGTAGAGGCGAGGGCACAGCGTGAGTGTCCTCCTAGTGACTGATCCCACTCAGCTCCAGAGAAGAGGCAGTGTGCTCATCCTTACTGGCAGACCTCATAATCCTCTATCCTTCCAGTTTCTCTTGGGGCTGGCTGGGGCCTACGTCACTCCCTCAGGGAGGCACAGGCGAGGGAGGCATGTGTGGCATCCAATAGGCTCTTGTTGCCGCTGTTGATAGTACGGATATAAACCCCATTCGCCTGCCATTGCCCGCTGGTTCCTCCTGCTCCGTATTCATCCATGAGCTACCTGCTCTGTGCCAGCCAAGCACTGTTCTAAGTTCCTGTGCAGCACTGAACAGAATTGTGGAGCATATTAGGCTGGGGAGAGCCAGGGCAGGGAAGGGACTGACCCTTTATAAAGGGTGGCCAAGGAGGATCCAAACAGAAATTCAAGGGGAAGGAGAGACTCAAGCAGACGTCAGGAAAGAATCTTCCCCATACAGGGAGGCATAGGCCAGAAAGCTGCAGGAAAAGGGGGACCCATCACCCTTGCAGCCTTTCATATCAATGTCCCTGCCTCCCTGTCCCCTTACTACCTTGCCTGCCGGCTCCAATTACAAATGCCCCAGACCTTCCCTCATGCCACTCCTCTGAATTTGGTGTCCCTGTCTCCTAATTTGCACCCCTATTTTGAGTCTCATTTTGGTGCACCTTCCCCTTTGAAGCTTGACTTTCTCTCATAAGCTTTTTTTGGGCCACCCTTACCCATGCCACTCACACTTTGAAAAAAAAAAAGCCCCTCATGTGTTCTTCCCCATTGATCTGAGAGGGTCTGATCCATACCTGTGGTAGGCACCTGGTAAACATGAAAGCATTTCTCCTCACCCCGTCCCTCCGACAGAGGCATGGAAATGAATTCTGAGCATAAGGGACCTCTCCAGGCTTTCATCCTGCTCTACAAACTGCGGGGGGAGCAGGTCCTGCTGAACACAGCCTGCTCCAGGGTGCTGGCCCTGAGCTGCTCTCCTATCCCCACTTCCAGATCTGGACGTTGATTTTGCTACCTGCCTCCAAAATGCTCCGCCTCTGGGGAGGAATGTGATGTCTACTTGGTAGGCCAAGCAAATAAGCCATGGAGGGGAGTGGAGACTGTGTCTGTCGCAGCAGGGAGGTGCTTTAGCAGAGCCGATGGGCAAGGTGACCTGTCCCCCCTCCCCTTGTAGGACAACACTTGCCCAAGTCTGGGCAACACCGAGGAGGGGGTTCATTCTGGCCCAGACAGAGCAGTGGCTACTAGAGTGCAGCCCCTGGGTGTGGTGAGGGGTGGGAGGAAGGGGCTGTGGAGCCAGGGCTCCAAGTCCAGCTCTGTTCAGTGTCTCTCTAATAGCACAGAAGAGGGGGTGGATGCCACCTTAATGACAGTCACAGCTGAAGTGACATGGAAGGTGAGCACCAGGGAGACAACCCTCGCAGTGTGGGGAGGAACTGGCAAGAGACAGCAGGCGCAGCTAGAGCTCTGAGGACACGTCCTGGCTCCCACAGCCCAACACCTGGGGGTCAGGTGGGCTTGGTGGAGCCCCTTCCTCCCCCATAGATCAGAGAGCAGGAATTGGCCATAGACACTGCCAGCCACCTGGAAGTGGTTGATGAGGCTGGCGAAGGGGAGGAGCAGCTGCCGGTGCCTGCATACCCCCTCCTCCACCTCAGGTTGCCCCTTGGCCTTGCTGCAGACCCTCCCAAGGTAATGGAAGAGACTGAGGCTGGGTGGGAAGGCCAGGCACAGCACTGCTTCCGATGCAGATCCCAGGTAGAGGTTCACTGTGGGACCATCTGTGACATGAACCACCTCAAGGCAAGACTTTGCAGTTGAAGTTGTTGGCTCTGGAGTCCCTTCCTCATCCCACCCCTCTTTGATCAGTAAAAAGCAGATCTCTTGGTGTCCCCAACACACAGGATCCTGCTGAGGCTGGCAGGGCAGGGAAACTCTTTTCTATTGCCTTCCTGGGTGTTGTTGACCTGATTTCCAGATTGGCAGCTTGGAAGGGATACAGTAACCCTAGCCTCCAAATTGGAGGTGCTGACGGCCCACAGAATAGGGACTGGAGGTGGATCTGCACATCATCTCACTTATGTCACTCCCTGCCTATGTCCCTTGTCTCTGCAGGCAAAACAACTTCCAGCCTTGCCAGGTCCAGCAATTGCGTGCTTTCCTGAGCCGTGGGACAGTGGTGAGCAGGACCTGTGGATGCCCACCTGTCTGGTCCTGTGCCCTGGAGGGTACAGGCCACACCCTGCACCAGTTTGCACCTCAGACCTCACCAGCCTCCTGTGCTGGAGCCTCCATCCCAGCCTCAGGGCCTGAATCCAGATGGGAGGCTCCGAGGGCTCTCAAGACCGTCCTGTGCCTCCAGACTGTGGCAGCTGGGCCAAGAGGGGGTCACTGCTGCCTTGTTTACATGAAGAGGAAGCTTGGCTACTGTCAGCTCTCCTTCATACTGGCCCCTCCCTCCACTGGGCCAGCCGTGCCCCACATGACCCCTGGTGGGGCAAGGGCCATGTCTTTACGCCCTAGTGCAACTCAGTCTTCAGAGCAGCCCCAGCCACCAGGTTTCTCTTTTCCCAGGCTTCTTGGTGCTTTTGGGTCTCCCCTAAGAGGAAGGATAGGGTTCTGAGTCAGGGGTCCCGAGTTCCAGTCTTGCTCTAGCCTTAGAACTACAGGTGGGAGATGCATCTGGGACAGCTGGACACAGGTTGCTGTGGCCTTCCTAGCCAGAGTACAGCCTCCTGCGCTGGACTCGGAGTGGAACAGGGGGAAGACACCAGCCTCCCGTTGCCAGTGGCAGGTTTGAATGCTGCACATGTGAAAGCCCCTTCCCATTCCTTACCTGGCAGACTGGGCTTGGTTCTCCAGGTCTCCTGGCAGGTGCCTGCTGCATCCCCTCCATGAGGTTCTCAGAGGGCCTTACCTGGGCCTGAGCCTGCCTTCAGTATGCCTTGGTTTACAGCCCAATGAAGAAAGAGGGAGCATCCCAGGTGATGGGGAACTGGGCCCTAAGGACAACAGCATTTGTCCCTTTCCCCCAAGATGCTCATTGATCCCCTCCACCGCCAGGATTTGCCCAGTTACGTTTTAGCCAAAGACTAGCCTTGGGCTCCTGTGGTGTGTCAGGCTGTGCTCAGGAGCCTCATCCCTCCCAAGGCAAGTGCCAAGCCAGGGCACCCAGCAGCCCATCCCACCCTGCCCCTCCCACCCCGTGACTGGTGGGGGCTGAGCGAAGGTGCAAGTGGACACGGGATAAAGAGCCCAACTGCGGACTCTGAGCCGGGCCTGCTGGGCCAGGCAGATGGAAGGTCCAAGAGCTGAAGCACCCCACAAAAGGGCTTGGCCTCTGACCTCCGATCCAAACTGCCCCTTCCCTTCTGAGAAGTCCTGGACACCAGCAGCAAGGGGGATGGGGTGGGCATGTCTGCAAGGCAGCTGATAAGAGCAGGCAGGGGCTCACGGCACCACAGGAAGCAGAGTGGACAGTTCTGCCTCCCTCGTAGTGGAGAGGCAGAGGGGTGAGCCTGACCTCAGGTCCCTGTCAATCCCGAGGCTTGCTTCCAAGGGTGCAGGAAGGGACAGACCTACCTCTCTGAGGCTTTGTGAGGTCTAAACACTTCTGGAAAGTGCTTCCTTATGCACCAAGGCCTGGCAACGTGGCGCATGCTCTTCTGGAGAGCAGGGGAGAGGGCAGGGGAAGCGGGGCTCATGCCTCAGCTCAGGGCGGCCCCCTTGGGAGGTGGAATACAAGATGCCTAACCTGCAGCAGGAGAAGAGACGGCCCTGGGGGTGGAGGCTGGAACCTCACCTAGGAAACGGACCAGCTTCTAAGCAGTTCTGCCAAGGCCTTTGCCTCCCCAAGGAGGACCCCTGGCCTGCTTTCCCCTTCTCCCGTTTCCTCCAAGCAGGCCCAGGTCTCCCCGCTGCCCTAATGTCTAGGGCCCCAGTGGAAGTTCCCTGTCACTGCAGCCTTGAGTCAGGCCCCTCCTTTCTTCCTCATTTTCTCCATGTGCCAAGGTGGGGCTTTTCTGGCTTTCTGTAGAAATTAAGAGGAAACCATTTGTCAAAGAGGAAGCAACTCAGTGGTGCGGGCAGAGTGCTGGCCTGAAACAGGGTTCCAATGCAGTCCTCTCCCCTGCAGCCTGTTTCTCATCCTTACAGCTCTGAAAGTGCTCGAGAGATGCTAGTGCAAAGATCACCAAGGACAGTGACGTCATTAAATGCAGCTCCTAATGTTTGCTTATCTGCCTGAGCCTCAGCCCACTCTGCTGCCTCGTGGCTTCTCAGTTTTCGGTGCGTCTGCCCTCTGTTCCAGCACTTGCACATGCTTTGTGAAATACTCTCTCACCCACCACATCTCAAGAGGACATATGGCCTTCCCAGTCGGGTGGCAAGTTCTGGGGTGGATGGTGCCCTTGGATCCTGCACAGCTGTGTCCACAAGCTGGCAGCACTGGAAGGGCTGTAGAGCGACCAGATGAAAGGCTTTCAGTGTTGGCTCCGTGGCCCCCACGCCACCAGGCTGCTGTCTCCCCGCCAACTTCAGATTCTGCAGGTTGAGGGTTGACAGCTGGTGCAGCCCTGGGGAGGGTTAGCCTAGCCTCCTGGTGAGCTGAGTCCTGGTGTTGCTGCCACCCAGGTTTCCATCCTGTTAAGGCTAAAAGCCTCAACTTCTGTATGGGACTGGAAGGCTGTGCCTTCAGATTTGGCAGAACGTCCCAGTCACATGTACCTTTCCTCAGGGTATGGTTAGTCACACCTCTGATCTGCCCAGGGCACTTCCAAGACAGCCTCTGCTAACATCAATACCCTGTGCCTGTACAGAACTTTATAGAAAGTCTAAACAAGAAAGGCCTAGCCACGAGGAAGGGGCAGGAGGGGGAGTGGGCCCTGGAGTGTCCCCTACCATGCTGCTTTGCTCATTTAGTGCCTATTAGATGTCAATCACTGCTAGACAGTTTAGCAACTATGCAGGTCTCACACTAAGACTAGCTCAGGAAAGAGTCCTTTCCAAGTCATTAGTTTCTCTGTGTATTTGGGGCATGAGCCTCGTAAGCTTGTATGGTGAGCCATGCGAGCTGGGCCATGCCATTTTTTCAGATGAGGCACACGACTCTCCCCAAATCCCATAGCACGTAACCTGCAGATCTGAGCCTGCACCTCAAGCTCAGGCTCTCAGCAGTAATGACACTTTGGAGCTGCAAAATCCCCTGTTGAGGGAGGGGTTGTGCTGGGCATTGCAGGGTGTTGAGCAGATGCCTGGGCTCTGCTGCCATATGCCAGTAGCACCTCTCCAGGTGAGGCAACCAAAACATCTCCCCATGTGACCAAATGTACCGGGTAGCAGGTGTAGAGCCCCAGACTAGGGCCCCCTGCTCTCTACTTTGCAGCCCTGACAGCCACACAGGTGACTTCTTGGAAGCACTCTGCCCTGGCATCTTGGACAGAGCACTTGTCGGAGGTTGCTTGACATGCCGGAGACTTTGACTTCGGGGCAGATCTGCGGAATGGCATCTCCCCTGCGTCGTCCTAGTTACCTTACTTAGCTCTTTGCTGCCTTGTTCTCCCCAGAACAGGTGTGTTTATGTGCACACACCTGTCTTAATCCACTCAGCTCCCCGTCAGGTTTCCTCCCAATCTGCTCCTGTTCCTCAGCCTCACCTACGTCCAACATGGAAAGCACCCTGGGGCTCGCCTGTGTGGCCAGCAGTGGCCCCATTCCAAAAGCAGCCAGGACTGAGCCTCCAAGTTCAAATCAGGCCAAGGAATTGCGACCTGGCTGTCATGAGCACGTTCTGAGGAAACATCGACAAAGTCCCCTCTGCAGCTAATTAGCCCTGCCAGGCACTGTGGATTCAGTTTATCATCTGGCAATGTACCACACTGTGCCACCCATGTCCCTTCCTGCCCCAGAGACCCAGAGGCTGTCACTGATCATCTGCCTTGCTGTTCTAGCTGCACAGGCTTTGCCACGGGACAGACACCCTCGGCCCCGTGAGCTGGGCTTGACCAAGGTTGGGCGCAAGCACACCTTAGAGAAAGGCAGGAGGCAGTTGCAGATGTGAGTGTTCCTGAGCTAATCACAAGGCCAGCCCAAAGACCTCACAGTTAGTCATGAACTTCAAGGCTTCTCGCTACCTGTGGAGCTACATCAGGTACCCATTCTTCCTTGGGATTCCTGCACCTGGAGACCAGGTGACCTCATTTGTCTAGCTCACTGTTGAAACACAGTATTTGCTTTATACCTAGTTGTTAAGAGATTGGAGACTTGACAAAAAAAAAAAAAAAAGCCAACCTAATAAACTAGAGAGGTGTCACCAGGCACAAGGGCGCTCGTCTGTCATCCTGGTTACTCAGGAGGCAGAGGCATGAGGATCACAAGTTCCAGGTCAGCCAGGCAACTTAGATACTGACTCAAAAAATGTCAAAAGGGTCATGGATGTAGCTCAGTGTTAGAGCCTGTGCCGGGCATATACAAGGCTCTGGCTTCAAACTTTAGTACTGTTAAGTAAAGAAAGATAGAATTCCAAGTTTCCAGAATTGATCATGACCCTTTTGGCTTTGCTCCTGGTTTCTTACACCCTACATGGAAGTCAAATGGGATCCTGCTATTTGCCACTTAATTTCTTAAGGACTTGACTTAGCTTGAGTCCCTGCCTCTTCCAGAAGGGTTTATCCTTTTGCTGTTTGTCCTAAGTGGACAGCCTTCATCTCCCCTCCAGCCTGGGTCAAACCAGGGCTCTCAGCCCCTGGCTGCTCAGAAATGGCCCTTTCTGCATGTGTCCTTTCAAAATGTCAACAGAAGTGGAGGAAAGGAGCCTCCTGGAAGTGAGATTGGCCCAAAGCCACCCAACAAGCCATGGGAAGGGCTGGAAACTGTTACCCCGCCATCGTAGAGCACTTTCACTGCCCCGTGTGGCCTCTCTCCGAGTGACTGCTTAGAACCTAGTTTTCACCTAGGAAGATGGTTAGGAGCTAGGGCCGCGTCTGCAGTCACTAAATAGCCGCTTCAGGAACAGATGTCCAAGTCATAGAAGGAGATGGGCTAGCACCTACTGCGGAAGCCAGCAAGTGCGTGGGAACCTGGAAGAGGAAAGGAGCAAACGGCAGGAACAGGCAGTATGCCCGCACTGCCCACGGCTGGAGGGAGAGGGTCCACCATGTGCCAAGGACTGCGCATGCTGGTTCTCATCTGCTGCAGCTTTGACTCCCTGGCCCGCCTCTTCCTGAAGGTGTCTTGAGTTTAGATGACTGGACAGGGAGGGCAGTTCACAGCAGCGTCTGGAAGGCTGCATTTATTGGCTCATTCCATGCATACGCTGGATGCCAGGCCTGGGTTTCCACGTGTGTGAGGACAGGGCTGACTTTAAGGCAGTGTGGCTGCTTGCTCTGACTTTATGGGCATGTGTGGTAGAAAGGACGGGCTTCAGGACAAAGGTGGGTGGAATCCAGGCTCTGCCACTGAACCGCTAACGACCTGGCAAGCTGTTTCCCGAATCTGGATTTCCCATGGGTCCACAGGGATGATCTTGGGACCCCTGTTCTGAGTCCAGCAGACTAATCACATTAAGTGCCCCAGCGCAGGGGCAAGCACAGAAGCACCCACCCAGGGGCGAGGTGGATCCGGGTCTCGGGATGTTCTCTCCTCTGCCTTACTCCTGCGTATTTGCCAGTTTTGCAGCTGAGTAACTGGCACACAGGGCTAATTGCCCGCTTACCTGTAGGAAGTTTCAAGGTCCAGGTGTTTAAAAGGTAGAGAAAAGTTGGTGGAGCCATGGGAGCTGCTCTACCTGGCAGGAACCCCTACCCCGCTCAAGCACGCGTGGCAGCACCTCAGAGAGCTGCTGCAGTAGCTGCATGCACAAAAGTCCCACACTTTCCTTGATGATGGTTTTGGGTGAAATGTATAATTTTGTTTGATAATCCTTTGAATATAATATACAAACGAAACCTAAACCAGGGCTGGGGTATAGCCTAGTGGCAGAACTCTTGCCTAGCACAGGTGAGGCCCTGAGTTCCATTCCCAGCACTGCAAGAATAAGTAAATAAATCAAATAAAACCTAAGAAACGGCATTTCCAGGGAAGCTGGCCAACACCGTACCAATCCACTGCACTTCCCAAGCCAATTCCGTGCCCTTTGCGTAGACTCCAATCCCTCCCCGGCTTTCCTCTAGCCTCTCCCAGGAATGCTCCCAGGCTGCTGCACTGGGAGGAACCTGCCACCCAGCTGGTGGCCCCGAAGAGCACTGAGTGCTGAGGCTCCTCAGAGGAGCCCACGTGGCTGGCAGCACCATGGGGAAAGGCTGCCACCTTGTGGCCAGCTGGCACCATGAGCCTTCCTCTCTGGTCAGATGGTAGTGCCAGGGTGGGCAAAGCCAGAGAGAATGCTCCAGCTGTCTCACACTCGTGACCTCTGTCGCACCAACGCCGAGTACCTGTGACACTACTTTATGGACACTGAAATTTGAATTTTATATAATTTTCATGTTTCACAAAGAATTACTCTTTTAAAATTTTTCGATCGTCTAACGTATAAAAACCAGGACAGAGGGTGTAGCTCTGTGTGCAGAGTCTGTGCTTAGCTTGTGTGAGGCCCTGGACTCCATCTCCAGCACTAAAAAGTAACAGATAATAAATCAAAATGTAAAAACTATTTTTAAGGCCAGGCATAGTGGGCCCACCTGGATTCCCAGCTGCTCCTGTGGCTGAGGTGAAGGATCAGTTGAGCCCACAATTTCAAGACCAGCCTGGGCAACACAGTGAAACCCCTTCCTAAAAGCAAGTAAGAAAGAAAAAGTCCTACTTCACAGGCAGTGCCAAAACAGGTGGCAGGCTGGATTGAGACCACGAACACTCGCTTGCTGATTTCTGGCCAAGGGCACCTGTCCTCTCTCCCTTTACTCCCAGTGCTGTCTGGTCCCAAACGTCACACCTGTCATCTTTGTCAGTGTTTGGTCAAGAGGAATCCCAAGAGGTTTTTTTGTTTGTTTGTTTTTAAGAGAGGAAGGGAGAGAGTGAGAGAGAGAGAGAGAGAGAATCAGTTTTATTTATTTTTCTATCTGGCCTTTGTTTCTTAGACACTTAGTTGTGTATGTGATGCTGGGGTTTGAACTCAGGTCCTCACACATGCCAAGCAAGCGCTCCAACCAGTGAGCCACCGCTCCAGCCCCAAGAGCCCAGAGTTTTAACCAATCCCTACTTCTATTCATTTGAGCAAGGTAATTGAGAACTGCCAGTGCCCCAGGCACTATGGTAACACAGAACTGGTTTCTGTCCCCAAAATGTCTACCCCTGGATAGGAAGAAGGACACAGGGAGGGTCAGGAGGTGTGGGAGCCCAGAGGGGGCCCTTAAACTGCAGCGGAGGTCAGGGAAGGCTCCCTGAAGGAGGAGGGATCTCTGAGTACCCTGAGGAGTGTGTGGAGGGGGAGGAACCTACTAGGGAAAGGTGCAGACCCTGCACAGGACTCTTAATAAAATTATAAGCATCAAATAATCAAGATAGTTGTTAAGACTCATATAGCTTCTGTCTCCAACGCTTCCCCTGGGATTGACAACAAGCTGCTTTGGGTTGGCAGAGGGATTAAAGAAGTTTCCCCTCTAGCCTTGTGGGGCTGGTTGAGACTGAGTCTCAAGAAAGCTAGCAGGGGACATGAATGCCCCTCAGGGTGTCAATGACCAGGCTGGGGGTGGGGTTGCCTCTGCCCAGGGCAACCAGAGAATCTGGAGGGGAGGAGGATGTGTGGGTCTGGCTCCTCCACTACAAGTCCCTTAGAAATGGAGGAGGGAGTGGAAGAAAGTGTAGCCAGGGGTGCACGATAAGGAGGAAGGAGCTTACTAGGTAGCAGATATGGAATAGAAATACAGACTCACGGAGGAAGGGCTGGGTGTGGCCCCTCTGAGGAGGCCCTGGAAGCCATCCCTCACTGGGTATCTTCTCCATGTGACACGTCACACAGTAACCCCAACAGGCAGGTGTTATTTTTTCCACCAATTAAAAACTATGTGACCTTGGGCAGTTACTCCAACTCTCTTTCCTCATCTATACCTGATTGAATAAATGAACATGTGTGAAACGTGAAAGAGCCAACGGTCTTGCGATCGGAAGGTCCCACAGGTCCCCACCCTCAGAAGGTGGGGGGTCCACCCTTGGTTTAATGCCCTGCCATTGCCATCTTGAAAATCTTAACAATTTTTTTTAAGAGAGAGGGAGAGGGAGAAAGAGAGAATCAGTTTTAGTTAGTTTTTTATTTGGTTTTCGTTGCTCTGACAGTTTGCTGTATACGTAGTGCTGGGGTTCAAACCCAGGTCCTCATGCATGCTGGGCAAGTGCTGTAACTTGATATTTTTTTTTTTAAGAGAGCGGGACAGTGAGAAAGAGAAAGACAGAATCAAATTTTATTTAGCTTTTCATATGGTCTTCATTGCTCAGACACTTTGTTGTGTACATGGTGCTGGGGTTCGAACCAGCGTCCATGCGTCCTTGCGCATGTCAGACAAGCGCCGTAACTGCTGAGCCACGGCTCCAGCCCCTCTGCGTGATTTTTTGATGAGGAGCCCCATGCTTTCATTTTGCATTGGGTTCCCCAATTGTATAGCCAGTCTTGCCAGCAGAGCAAATGCTTAATGTATTTATTTATTTATTAAGGGAAAGAGAGGGAGAGAGTGTGTGAGAGAGAGAGGAGAATCAATTTTACTTACTTTTTCATCTGGCCTTTGTTTCTCCGACACTTAGTTGTGTACATGGTGCTGGGGTTCAAACCCAAGTCCTTGTGCATGCCAGGCAAGCACTACAACTGCTGAGCCACCGCTCCAGCCCTGAACATATGCTTAAAATGTTAGTTTTCCTCATTATCTTAGAGTTGAGAATAACAAATGTGATTCGATACACTCATTTTAGAACCAAGGAAACTGAAGCTGGATAGTGTACACGACTTGCACATTCAGGAGCAAGCAGGCTGCAGAAGGAGGGCTGGAGATGGAGAGATGGAAATGGTAATCTTGGAGGCGAAGGCAGGATAATGACCCAGCTTCCCCCACCCTGAGCCCTCAGAGGACCACATAAGGAGAGAAGTTCACACAGGCAATTTGAAGGAGCCTGGAGAAAGCGAGGGTAGGAAAAAGAGCAGGAACAGTTGTAGGGGTAGGAGGAAGGCTGGCTATTTTGGGAAGCAAAGTAAAGATTCTCAGAGTAAAACATAGTGGTGAAGCCATGGAAACAAGTCTCTTGGCACTTGGCCACACACACACACACAAAAGTTACAGATGAGCTTAGAAAACATGTAGCGTTAGGGCTAGAAGCCAGGTTTACTGGAGGGAGCATGGTGGTAGAGAAAGTCACCAGTCATTGTTTAAGAAGTTGGGATAAGAAAATAGAGAAGGAAGGAAGGGAGGGAGGGAGGAAAGAAGTGGGTGGAAGGAGAGCAGATTCCAACCAGGGTGTAGAGGAAGGACTACCAGAGGCAGAAGTGTAGTCGATAAGAGGCGTAAGAGGCGTACCTTTTTCCCTGAGTCTATAGGAGAGAGAAGGTGGAGTCGAGCTAATAAAGGTTCTGGGGCAACCGGTCATTTGGGGGCTGGCTCCTCCCCCAGCTGCACTGTGAAGCTCTCACTGTAGATTTTTCAGGGCACCACAGCAGTGTGGAGAAGAGCTCACTCACTGGGGTCAGACTGCCCGGGCTCAACTGTGGATTCAACGACCACCTGCGGTGACCCCGAGCAGGTTACTCAGCCCTTCAGTGCCTCTGTTTTCTAGATGACCATGATGTCTGTGAAGCTTAGCTGCCATGATCTGTGTAAAGCCCTCAGCACAGCGTCTGACAGATGCACTGGGTATGTCCAGAACTGGGCAGTTATTACCAACAACCATGTCTCCTTGTCCCCTTGTGAAACCCCTCCTGTGCATCTAGAATTGACCAGCACGCTGGAGGGTATCCTGCTTAATGAAGTAGCTTTTCAGGAAGTGTGGTCACAAAAAATGAGGGGTGATTTGGAAGTGGCACAGCGTCTATCTCAAGGGCTTCATTGCACAGTGAATGCTTCCAGATGTGTAATAAATGCTTATGAGCATGCCCTCTGTAATTGCCAATTCCATATACCTCTCCCACATTGATCCTGGTCTGGCTATGGCCACACCCAGGCCCAAGTGAGCAGTATCAGCTGTCAGCAGTCCCCTGGTCTTTTGGATCTGGATTCTTTTTTTTTTTTTTTTAATTTTAAATTTTTTATTTTTGAACAACTTTACAAGATTTTAACAAAATAATATAAAATGTGTATAAAATGTGTATATATTCTGGATATTGCAATTATCCCCAGGAGTGCCCCCCCAATTACCCTCCCTTATCCCTCCCTTCCCCTTCCCATTATAACTCTAAAGAAAGTATTAGATTGTAAAGCATTACATCTTATCTGGATTTAACTCATGTTACTAGACCAACTTTCCCATTGTCCAGGGTCTAGTCCCCACCTCCACAGATGAGTGGAGACAAACGACCCTTAGATCTCTGGGTTAAGCTGATTTTACTCATCATGATCTCTTCCATAGCCATCCATTTACCTTCGAAGGCTGCAATATCATTGTTTCTAATTGCTGTGTAATATTCCATGGTATAAATGTACCACAGTTTTTGGATTCATTCTTCCAGTGAGGGACATCGTGGTTGTTTCCATAGCCTAGCAATAGTAAATTGTGCTGCTATGAACATCGATATTGCTGTGTCACTGTCATGTGCTGATTCTAAGTCCCCTGGAAAGAAATCCAGGAGTGGAATAGCAGGGTCGTATGGTGGACTCATCCCTAATTTTTTAAGGATTCTCCATACTGCTTTCCAGAGGGGCTGTACCAGTCTGCAGCTCCACCAACAGTGTGTTAGTGTGCCTATCTCTCCACAGCCCCTCCAGCATCTATTATTGTTTATTTTCTTCATCTTTGCCATTCTGACTGGTGTAAGGTGATA
>PVKS010045801.1:0-13606 GCA_004027875.1 Aplodontia rufa
AGGGAGGGAGGGAAAGAAATGTACCTTCAAAGGAAGTAAATGGTGACAGACCAAAGGACTTGTTCAAGCTTCCCTTTGGTTGGCAGGAGGCGGGGACAAGGGTCCACAGGAAGATTCTGGGTGGGTGAGGGTGATCATGAAAGTGCAGCAGGACAGGTAACCCTCTAAACAGAAGTACCTTCTCTTGCAGGAAAATATTGAGACATCAGCTTTAGAACCTGCAGAGGCTGATCTCTTTGATGTTATCTACTTCTGTGTACCTTATAAAAAGTCTTTGCATATCCCAGTGGGGACGCATGTGTCTGTTTTAGGAGCACTGGTATAGACCAGGGAGTCTGATTGGGAGCAAGATTATCCATCCAGCAACAACATGTTAGAACTTCTATGTGAATTTATTTTTATCAAAAAAAAAAAAGAAAATGATTTTTTTAACTAATATTTAGTATGTGGGTTGACACTTGCTCCAAATGTCAGGGGGATCTTGAATTTATAGAGAGAAGAGTGGCGTTCCCACCACTTATTTGCTTTGTGAGGGTTGACATGGTTTTGTGTGTCTAGTTAAGTGGATTCATACACCTTACTATTTAGTTTTAACTAGATGAATTCCCACGAATGAGTAAGCTTGGAAAGATACTTGAAAAAGAAATCAAAGATTGAAGCTAATTCTATCAGGCAGGCACACGTGATTACCAAGAGCAGCACTAGCATTTCACCACCCTGGGGACCCTGAGACCACACCAAGCCCACTCTCCCTCCATCTGCTCCTTTCTCTAGTCTGAGAGCTTGTCATGTCTTATCAGGCATCCTGATTCCAACTTTCTTTTTTAAAAAAAATTTTTTTACTAAGGAATTGAGTTATTGTACAATCATAAATGCACTTAAAGTAACAATATGATATGCATATATTCTTAAACCAGAATTACCCCTAGATAGCTCCCTATTCTCCTCTCTCTTCCCTCCCCCACTTGCCCCATCCCCCCCACTACATATCTATGGATGCCCTAGATTATGTGTTACTACGCCTTTGTTGGGTCTAATATATGAGATTAACCATTTTTCACACAGGCCTGGGTTTAGCTCCAGCCTCCACAAATGAGTGAAAACATTTGACCCTTAACTCTTTAGGTTTGGCTGACTTCGCTCAGCATGATTTCTTCCATCACCATCCATTTACCTTCAAAGGCTGCAATATCATTGTTTCTAATTGCTGAGTAGAACTCCATGGTATATATGTACCACAATTTTGGGATCCATTCATCCAGTGAGGGGCATCTATGTTGGTTCCATAATTTAGCTATTGTAAATTGAGCTGCTGTGAACATAGATTTTGTTGAGTCGCTGTAATGTGCTGATTCTAAATCCCCTCGAAAAATACCCTGATCATATGGTGGATCCAACCCTAATTTTTTGAGGATTCTCCACACTGCTTTCTAGAGCGACCGTACCAGTCTGCAGCTCCACCAAAAGTGTGTAGTGTGCCTATGTCCCCACAACCCCTCCAGCATCTATTATAGTTTATATTCTTCATTTTTGCTAATCTGACTGGAGTGAGGTGAAATCTTAACCTGGTTTTGATTTGCATTTCTCTGATTATCAGTGATTTAGAGCACTTTCTCATGTATTCATTGGCTTGCCCAATTTTCTCTGTTGAGAAGTTTCTATTTAGCTCTTTGGCCCATTTATTGATTGGACTGTTTGCATAGTTGATATTAAGGTTTTTGAGTACTTTGTAAATTCTGGATATTAGTCCCCTGTCAGAAGAATCACAGGCCAAGATTTTCTCCTATCCTGTCAGTTATCTCTTGACAATTTTGACAAATTCCTTTGCTGTGCAAAAGCTTTTTAGCTTAATGGCATCCCACTCATTGATTTTTGTCTTTAATTCTTTCACTTTAGGAGTCTTGTGGAGAAAGTCTTTGACTACTCCAACTTTCAAATCCCCATCTGCTCACTCCATCCCTAACAGACTCTTAAGTGTGACCCATCGGTCACTTCTCCGTTCCACTAAAGCATTCAGTGGCTCCAAGGCACCGAAAGAAGCCCTGCACATTCAAACCACACATCCAGGCTCCTCTGAAATCTGGTTACAGGCTGTTCCTAGAAGTTGGTCCACTGAGCTGCCTGGAAATCACAGCACCTGAACCAAGTGCCTCACTGTCCCCTCTGCTGGACAGGCTTCTGCCCTTCCTCCTCTGTCTGCAAGCCTCTCCCTCCTCTTCCCCAGTCCTTATCTTCAGTACATGACTTTAATCCCTGCTCGCTCAGAAACCGAAGCAATCAGAAGGGGCACACATTCCCACCACCCCATTCAACCTCACAATGTGCTATCTTCCTGCTGGTTCCTACCAGAATGGTGACTCTCCACGCTGTACCCAAGGCCAGCCCTCCCTGTGCATCAGATCCCTTTCTTCCTTGTCCAGCAAGTATAGCATTCTTGCAGTATCCCCTCCCCCTACACACACACTCACGCATGTGCTCACGCACGTGTGCATGATCATTTCATCTGCAAACATGCTTTTATTTCTCTAAAAAATATCTCTGGGCTTGGACTAGATACTTCTGCCCTTCCCTCTTCTGTCTCAATTTTCTCTCCATCCACGCTTAACCGGCCAGAAGCTCCCTGAAATAGCCTCCAACCAAGCGCAGAGGAGAGTCGTTACATAAGGGGTCTCCGTTACCCCTCCTTTACCCCGCAGGTGGTGGGATCATTCTGGTGTGTGTGTCCCTCCCCCCAAAGCTTCCCCCGTACTGAGCTCCATCAGCCATGAGATCTGGCTTGGTAAGTCTTCCTCATAAAGCAGGCCTGCTTCCCTCCTCCAATTCCTCCTCCCCTGCCAAGGTCCCCTGAACATCCCAGGTAAGTCACTTCAGCTGGAATCCTTACCTCGAGGCCTCCTGGGGAACACAAATAAAAATAGGACCCCATTCTCCCCTCCAGATCCTGTTCAAAGTTTCTGTTCCCCTTCAAACAAAACTCCCCAGAAGCATTTTCTCTCGCTGCTGTCTACAGTCCCTCTCCTCCCACTCTCCTAAAAGCCTCTGTGACCAGACCTGCACTCCCACACTGAAACAGGTCATGCTGAGGTGACTGTGACCCACCCCCCATGCAGCCAAATCAGTGGTCCAATCTCAGCCCATCAGCTGATTATCTTCCTAGAAGATTTCGTGCTTGTGGCTTCCTGGATGCCGCAGCTCCTGATTCACCACCTTCCATGCTTTCTCAGCCTCTTCTTCTGCCTGCTCCTCATTTCCCTGACCTCTCTGTCATGAGATCCACCTGGGCTCACTGCTTAGTCTTTTGTTCTCTAGCTACACATATTCCACTGTGGTTCTCATCCAGCAGAAGTCTTTATGTTCTGAACCCTGAAGACTCCCAAATGTGTCTCTCCAGACAGCAGATTCCTACTCCACATCCGTTCTGATGCCTGATAGATAATGTCAGGGTTAACATTCCCAAATCGGAGCTGCTCACTCCCAGCCCGCTGTAGCCTTTCCCTCTCAGGTATTGTGGCTCCCTCCTCCCAACTGTTCACACCCACCACCTTGGATTCCTCCTACATGCCCTAAATTTTAACCCATCATTCCGAGTTTATATAGAAGGTGACCACTTCCAACCCGCTATTATTTACTGTCTGGATTATCACACCAGCCTCCTAACAGATCTCTCTGCTCCCACCCTGGCCTCCCCAAAGTCTCAACCCAGCAGCCACAGTGACCATTTAAACTTAAATCGTCAGATCATGTCACTCTTGGGCCCAAAACCCTTTAACAGGTCCCCTTCTCGATCAGAACAGAAGCCAACATCTCAGCTCAACACAGCTGAGCCTGATCTCTCCTCTCTGATTTAGCCTCCACCCACCTCCTAGCCTCTGACCTCACCCTTCACCAACCAACCTCCCTCTCTGGGCACAACAGCTGCTCCTGCCTCGAGGGTCTGCATCTGAAGCTGTCCGCCTGGGATGCTTTTTTGTTGAATCTGCCTTTATTATCCTATAGCGTTTACTTACTGATGCTTACATCCTCTGTCCTGGCTGGAATGTTGGATTGTTTTCTTAGGTACAGGCGAGCGCCGGAAAGGTGCCCAAGACAGCAGATTTTCCATGAGAATACGGAATGAAGGAAAGAGTTCCTCACCCTTTTCTTTTTATGCCCAAGCATCCTAACTTCATTTAAAATGTATCATTCTACTGCCTCTAATGTGCCCTCAACCTTCTTAGACTCTGGTCTTTGCTCTTAGGATTTTTACCCTTGCTGCAACCAAAACTACCCACTAAAAACCAAGGGTAGGGGTTGGGGATTTAGCTCAGTGGCAGAGCGCTTGCCTAGTACGCGCAAGGCCCCGAGTTTGGTCTTCAGCCCTAAAAAAATTAAATAAAAATAAAAATCAAGTGTAATGCCCCTTTCTTCTTGAAGCTCTGACAGAAGTTACCTCTCCCTTCTTTGGTTCCCAGGGTCCCTTGACTTCTCCTTCTCTGTTGCATCTCTAATAATTACTTGTCTCAGTATCATAAATTATTAACAGCCTGAGAGCTTGTTTGCTATTAGATGTGTGTGTGTGATTTTTTTGGTTTCGTTTGGTACTCTATACAACACCTAACACAGGTCCTAGTAACTCACAGGCATTGAAAGATGTTATATACCCAGCAGCGAGAATGCTGGATCCTATGGTAGCTTTAATTTTTTTTTTTTGAGGAAGCTTCATTACTGCTTTCTATAATGGCTGTACTAATTTATTTCTCCAGCCAACTGTGTGCAAGGGTTCCCATTCCTCCACATCCTCTCCAGCACTGGTAATCTTGGCTTTTTAATGATAGCCATTCTTACTGGAGTGAAGCAATGTCTCTTTGTATTTTGTTTTGTTTTGTTTTGTTTGAAAAAGAGAGGGACAGTGAGAGAGAGAGAAAGAGAAAGAGAAAATCCATTTTATTTAGTTATTCATGTGGTTTTAGTTGCTCTGAGACTTCGTTGTGCATGTGGTGCTGGGGTTTGAACTTGAGTACTCGCGCATGCCAGGCAAGCGCTGTAACTGCTGAGCCTCCGCTCCAGCCCCCTCATTGTGGTTTTGATTTGCGTCTCCCTGCTGATTAATAATGTTGAACACTTTCGTATGCCTGTATATACCATGTATCCAAAGGAAATGAAATCAGTGTCAGAGACATCTGCCCTCCCATAAGCATCCATCGTAGCGCTATTCACAATAGGAAAGAAGTGGAAACTACCTGTCTATCAGATAAATGCATAAGGAAAATTTGGTCTGGAGGGGAAGTGGAATATTATGCAGCCATAAAGATAATTAAATCTGTCATTTGCCACAATATGGATGGAAATGGGCATATCTATGCTAAGTGAAATAAGCCAGACAGAGGAAAAGAAGTCTCATATGATCTTACTCATGGGTAGAATATGAAAGATCATCTCCTAGAAGTTGAAGCACAGTGGTGGTAACCAGAGGCTGGGAAGAGAAGGGGCAGGGGAAGATTGATCAATGGATATTAAGTTCAGTGAGAGAGGAGCAAGCAGTTCCGTTGTGCTATTGCACAGCACGCTGATTATATATAGCAATACAGGTTCAGATGACAACCAAGGATGCTGGACTTAAGCCTGGATCTGGGCAATAAGGTAACGTTTCTTGCCAAATCCCACTGCACCTATTCAGGGCAAACTGTAGTTTGATCATGGCCCTGAACAATAAAGGCCCCCAAGCTCTACTGAGTGGCCCTATTAGCCCATGGGGGAAAGGTTTGGAGTGTGATCTCCTCGTGACATCAGGCGTGGCCAGTGAACGGCCCCCACCCCATACATGTTACCTGGCCAGATCCCACAGATCTGCAGATAGGACACAGATTTTATAATTTTTGTATTTTTAGTACCAGAAATTGAACCTCAAGGTGCTTAACCACTGAGCCACATCCCCAGCACCCCCCTTTTTTATTTTGAGGCAAGGTCTCTGTAAGTTGCTTAGGGCCTTGCTAAGTTGCTGAGGCTGGCCTTGAATTTGTAATCCTCTGGCCTCAGCCTCCAGAGTCACTGGGATTACAGGTGTGTGCCACCACACCCAGCTGGGATACACTTTTGAAATTTCCCTTTGGCCGGTTATGAGTTCCCAGGTGCTAGTACCTACAGAGCCTGCTGAAGTTCAGGACCAAGCTGTACCGGATGTGGCATTACCACCAAGAGAAGCTGTCCCAGGAGGCCACTGTGCTTTCCCGGGACTCAAGGCTGGCATGCTTTCTCCCAGATGGATGTGATTTACCTGTACTCGTGCCTGTGACAGCAGTGTATGCACCAAAGAGCCTGTGAGTTCCTCTGCTGGACTGCCCTGGAAAATCCAGACCGTGTCCCTGTACAACTGGACATGGCTAGGAAAGACTTTCATTGCCACATCAGTGGGGGACAAAAGTAGCAATGGTTTTCAGTAATCCCAGGGGTGGCGTTTGCCTTGGGGGTGTCTGTTCCTGCAGCTGGTACTGCCGCCCTGACTTGTGGATGCAGGACTCTGTCCCCCTCGCTAAAGCATCACCGTGGAAGACCTCAGCGGCACAGATTGCAGGGCAAGGAACCCGAAAGGGGTTTTAGGTCAGGCCCAAGACAGACATAGTCAAGCTCCACGCTGAGTCATAAACACCCTGAATAACCGTATGCTCTTCCCGGGGGAAAGCAGTGCCCACTTATGTGACCTACTGGCAATGTGACTTCTTGATTCGGCTTGCACAATGGAAGGCCTAGGAAGGACTCAGGGAGCTGCTGCTGCCTCTGAATCGAGCATGTCCACTATCCCAGCTGTGCCTTGCACCTTCCCGAACCAGGGCTGCAATACCCTGCCGGACATGCCCCTTGCTCACTTATCCCATTCCTTCAGACGCAGACCAGGCCCCCGCAGCACCTGCACCACTGTCCTGTCTTCAGCAATGAAGAAGGAGGGGTTGGGGATTTAGCTCAGTGGCAGAGCACTTGCCTAGCATGCGCAAGGCCCCGAGTTCGGTCCTCAGCCCTGGGAGGGAAAAAATGAAAAAGGAATTTGAAGTTTTCTGACTTAACCTTCAAGCGCCCATAAATTTCAAAAAGCTTCCCATGATTCTCAAATTTAGTGTGCATATGAATCGCCTGGGTATTTATTAAACCATGATATCTGAGTCAATCAGCCTGGGAGAGGGCCCGAGACCCCTCATGCTCACAGCTGATGCCAATGGTGTTGAAGAGAGTACAGTGACAGCCAATTCAGGGGCCCCAGTCACCCAGTTTTCCAAAGGAACAAAGGAATTAAGGCACTGACACTGATTGTCAATCTTGGCTGCAGGGTAGGATTACATGGAAATGAAAGAAAGAGAACAAGAAGGAAGGAAGGAAGGAAGGAAGGAAGGAAGGAAGGAAGGAAGGAAGGAAGGAAGAGCAATGCCTGATGGGGGTACATACCTGTAATCCCAGCTACTAGGGAGGCTGAGGCAGGAGGATCACAAGTTAGAGGCCAGCCTGGAAAACTTGGTGAGACCCTGTTTCAAAAATAAAAATATAAAAGGCTGGGGTTGCAGCTCAGTGGTAGAGCACCCCTGGCTTCAATCCCTAGTACTTGTAAGAAGAAAAAAAGAAGAGGAAGGAGCACTGTTGTCCAAGCCCCATATCCTCAGATTCCGATTTGATTGGCTTGGGAAGCAGCCTGGACATTGAGATTTTTTTTTTAATTCCCCAGATGAATCCAAACTGCAGCAAGACTGAGGACCAGTGCCTTGAGCAGTTTGCTTTGTGGTGACAGCAAGAAAGCTGAGGACATGGGCTGAAGCCGTGGCTCGGCGGTTACAGCGCTTGCCCAGCATACACAAGAACATGGGTTCAAACCCCAGCACCACGTACACAACTAAGTGTCAGAGCAACAAAAGCCATGTGAAAACTCAATAAAAATTGATTCTCCCTCTCTGTCTTTCTCTCTTAAAAAAGAAAAAAAAGAAAGAAAGAAAGAAAAAAAAAAAGAAAACCAATGGGCTTGAGCAGGTGGCTCAGTGGTTGGAGCACTTACCTGGCATGCACAAGGACCTGGGTTCAAACCCCAGCACCCACGTACACAACTAAGTGTCAGAGCAACGAAAGCCATGTGAAATGCTCAATAGCTCAATAAAATTGATTCTCTCTCTCTCTCTCTATCTTTCTCTCTTTAAGAAGCAAGCAAGCAAGCTGAGGACACAAATTCAGATCACGCATGTTGCAGACCAGTGTTCATCTGAAAAACCAGGATAGGCTCAGTTTCAGAGTTGCCACTTCTCTGCCCAAAGTCATGATAAGTAAAGAAAACTCTCACGTGGCGCTGCTACGGGTCAGGCACTATTCTAAATATTGCAGAGCTATTATTTGAGTTGCCTCTTCCCACAAGGACATAGTGATCACCCTCATTTCACAGGTGAGGAAACTGAGGCACAGATAATAGAATTCAAGATCCAACCCCAAGTAAGCGGTTGTCAAGCCCAAGTGTTTAACCATTAAGCTCTCCTACCATCCTGTTACGGGCTGAGTTTTGCCTCCCTAAATTCATGTTGAAGCCCTAACCCCTCAACATGTGGCTGCATTTGGAGATAAAGCATCTAAAGAGTGATTATTAAAATGAGACCCATGCTGTTGCTTTTCACAGCTGCAGTGAATCAGGACCCCAGCCTTCTGCAGCTTGCTAAGTGCAGAAATTACACAGCCCAGTGAAACTCATCAGCCTCTTTCCATTTGCATGGGGCAGCGTATACGAGCGTTCTGGAAAGATCTGCTGCTCCTCCATCCTGGTCCAGGCTATGGAAGAGCTTCCCTCCTGGGCCCAGACCCAGCCTTCCCCCTGGGCTGAGCCTGTCACCTTCCTATTACAAACCTCCAGTGGGTTTCCTGGCTGCAGCGTGGAGTGAGTGTGATGTGGCTGACCCACCTGTCTGCTTCTCCTCCCCACCTCTTCTCCACTACTGTCCCCTTATTCACCCTCAAGTGCAGGCCAGGCTCCAGCCAAAGTGCATGCTGAGCCCACTGCCATCCACACATGAGTCCCTAGCTCCCTCTTCTCTGTCAAACCCCACTGTTCTTACAAGACCCAGCTCGCACACACCCTGCTGTCTCAGTGGAATCCCTCTCGCCTCCGCTATCCCCCACGGACCAAGAGAGACCTCATGAGGACTCCTGCCACCTCTGGGTGGAACTTTGAATTCTAACAGTTGTTATATGAGAGTTTCCATGTTTCTATTTTAAAATACCATTAACATCATTTTAATTGACAAATCATAATTATAGCTGTTTTGTTCCATGTCTTGTTTTGATGTATGCATACAACGGAGAATGATTAAATCAAGCTAATTAGTTCACAGATCCATCACCTTGGTTACTTATCATTTTTTATGGTGAGATGTGAAACTTTCTGCCTTAGTCATTTTTTGATTTTTTTTTTTTTAAATAAAGAGAGAGGGGCAGTGAGAGAGACAGAGAAAGAGAGAAACAACTTTATTTAGTTTTTCACATGGCCTTCGTTGCTCCAACACTTAGTTGTGTACGAGGTGCTGGGGTTTGAACCCGGGTCCTCGTGCGTGCCAGGCAAGCGCCGAAACCGCTGAGCCACCACTCCAGCCCCTGCCTTAGTCATTTTCAAATACACAATATGTCGCTATTGACGATAGTCACCCTAATGTGCAAAGGATCTCACAACTTTTTCCTCCTGTCTCTGTGAAACTTTTTACCCTTGGGCCAATGTGGAATCTAAAACAGTTGAACTCATACTAGCAGACAGTGGAATGATGATTAGCTGAGGCTGGGGGTGGAATGGAGAAAGAGAAGGCTGAATCTAATTCCCTTTGCCTCCTTGGTACCTGGGCAATGCCTCTGGCAGGGGTTTGACAAGTGTTTACAGACACACATTCAGTAGGTATGATCGTATAACCATCTCCCTGACAGACAGTCCCATTGCAAAGTTGGCAGAATGCTAAACACAGTCTTTAATGAGAGTTTTATGAGCCATTGATTGGGCACTAATCAATACTTGAAAACCACTAAAGCATCCAGTCAGGAGGAATCTGCCTCTCGTCCTTATGAAAGATGTCACTGGATGATGGCACATTGCTACAAGAATCTGAAAAGATGCCCAAACTGAACCCGTAGAACAGATGAATGAGGCAAGTGCTGTTCAAGCCGTTCCTACAAAAAGATGGATGAATTTCACGGTGGCACGGATGTAAAATATGTTCTTGGAGAGATGGTTCAATTTCTGAGTGCAACCTTGGATTTGCATCCCTGCCTCCCTTCTTCGTTTGCATTTAACCAATTTCAAACCACCAAGAGCTAAGATGGGGTTTAAGAAGCACTGAAGAACTTCACCAAACTCAAGAAGACCAACCTTGCATTTCTAAAGGGAAGTCCCCCTGGGACCTATTTGTCTGCCCATCCGCCCATCATCTGTCTTCCTCCAGATTCCATGGCCTTGACTGTCTGGTCACGACCCCTCCTTCCCCAGCAGTTCATCTGCTGCAGTCAGTTTCATCTTCCTCCTTACCTTGAGGTATTGCGGTTTTGATTTTACCTTAGAGGACGGGACCCAGTCTTAGAGGTCTTCATGGTCCCCTCTGCACAGGTGTCTAGCAACTGATCAGTAAATGCTCACTGAATTTTAAAATAAAACAATGCAGCCAGATGAGAAAGAGTTATAAACTTTCATCCTGCCTAAAAGCCAAAAAAATCAAGTTTTCCCCATACTAATAGTGGTGCTGCTTTTAAAAAATGGGTCAGAGAGACTTGGCCAGAGAGTAGAATCAGCAACAGAACAATTATTAGATGGGTAAATGCACCCTGGTGGTTTAAAGTGGATGCTTTTAAAAAGCCAATCAATACCCAAAATATCAACAGTAACCTTGAATATGCTGGAGGAACTTTGCCTTCTTTTTTATTTTAAGAGAGAGGGACAATGAGGGAGAGTGAGAGAATCAATTTTATTTAGTTTTTCCCGTGGCTTTCATTGCTTGGACACTTGGTTGTGTATGTGGTGCTGGGGTTTGAACCCGCATCCTCATGCATGCCAGGCAAGAGCTGTAACCACTGAGCTACCACTCCAGCCCCAAATTTACCTTTCTTTTCTCCATAACTATTTCGAGCATGAAAGAGATTGTTGGGTTTTTGGTTTTTTTAGATTCAGCTGTCTTCTCAATGACTGCGCAGTTTGGAAAGCAAAACTAAGCCATGATGCATGATTTTTTTCTTTTAAATTATTTCTCCCAAATGCTACAGGTGAATTTAGAGTTAGGCAAAGGAAATCCAACAAGTGCCAGGAACCTTGCTGGGCTCTGCAGGCAGAGATGGAAGACCCAGTCTCTGGAGTCCTGGGGAACAGGGAAGGAAAGAGACGAACGTAAGGAAATGCTTTTTCACTTACTCAGGAAGTATAGTGAAAGGGGGCAGAGAGAGTACAGATGAGATTGCTTGTTCCCCGAGAGTGGGGGCTGTAGAGGAAGCGTCAGGAGGGCAGTCCTAGAGGAACTGACATGTGGGTGGAGTGAAAAGTTAATTCTGTATTTAAATTCAGTAAATCTCCTGGCCAGGTCACTGAAAGGGAGATAAAAAGAGTTTGTAAATATGGGGGGAATCATCAACTAACAAATGTAAATCAAGGTATTGATGAGATGCGTTAATTTCAGACAGGGTATTAATTAAAATTAAGTACTTAATAATCAGAGCTTGAGTGGAGGTGAGAAATGGAACTTCTCATACATATATTGACAGTCGGAGCATGTAACACAGAAGTTTTATGCAACAACTGTCGTGATTTTCTGTTTCTGGAACTGAACTTACGGCCTTTCAGTGGACAGGGGATGGTGGCACAGAAATGTGGTATCAAACTTATTAAATTGTATACATAAGAACCATGCATTTTCTAGCTCATAAAGTATACTTCAAAAACAAAAAGTAATAAATCATAGCTAAATAAGCTCACCAAGTGAAACAGAGTGCAGCATTCATGTCCGTGCTATAGCCAAAAAGTACAAACACCTGGGCTATTATGGAACTGGTAAAATAAATATGGTATATCAGAATGGAATATTATGCAGACAGTTAAAGCAATGGAGACTAGGTGGGGACATGGAAATATCACTGAGTGGGCTCAAGGATGTAACTCAGTGGTAGTTCACTTGGCTAAGCATGCGTGAGCAAGGTCCTGAACTCCAGCCCTAGCACTCCAAAAAAGTGTATCAATGAGAATAATATCCGTAAAATTTAACATGTATCAAAATCACCTGGAGGGGGGCTGTAGCGGTGGCTTAGCGGTTACGCCGCTTGCCTGGCATGCGCAAGGACTCGAGTTCAAACCCCAGCACCACGTACACAACGAAGTCTCAGAGCACCAAAGGCCATGTGAAAAACTAAATAAAATTTTTTTTAAATCATCTGGAGGACTTGTTAAATTATCACCCCATTCTTTATTATTATCACCATTATCATCAGCATCATTATAGTCAGATCAGATACTGGGGGAAGACAATGCATATGCTTAAAAGTATAAATCTACTCTTGGTCACCATAGAGCTACAGCAATTCCGAATAAACTGCCCCTTCTGGGAGATCACCAACCAGTCGCCTGGCAATGGGTCAGCAACTCCTTCCAGACCATGGGATGCAAGATCACCACCCTAAACTGACCCTGCAGGGAAGGCCAAGTCCCTGACTGCTTCTTCCAGACAAGTCAGGTTGCCCCTCTGCAGCTTCCCTCAGAGGTGCAGGACTGCATATTCCTCTCCCCTTGGAAGGAGATGGCTGCCAGCAGGGACCCTCTTTCCTGCCCCTGCCCCTTTGCCTTCATATCTGAGCCTGGATTTCAACACCTCTAGGGGGCCTTCATGCCTGGTCCTGCTCCTCCTGGACAGTCAGACAGATGCGCACACACTCCCTACAGCAAGCAGCTCATCATGGTACTACACACACTGGATTTCACTTCCGTTTGCTGTGTGTCTTTCTCTCTCCCTCCCGAGTGCAAAGACCCCACCTTGTGGCTCACCACTCTGGGGTCCAGAGCCCTCCTCTGAAAAATAAAAGAGAAGCAATATTTTAAGAAGATAAATCTTGCAATGAAACAGAAAATGCATTAAAGGCTTCAAATAGTGTACAAGCATTCCTGATTAAGAATCTACTTTCTGGGGCTGGAGTGGTGGCTTGGCGGGTACCATGCTAGCCTGGCATGCCCAAGTACACGGGTTCAAACCCCAGCACCCATGTACACAACCAAGTGTCAGAGCAACGAAAGCCATGTGAAAAACTCAATAAAAATTGATTCTCTCTGTCTCTCTCTCTCTCTCTCTCACTGTTCTTCTCTCTTTAAAAAAAAAAAGGATCTACTTTCTACTGCTTCTGTAACCTTGATTTACAAATTTGATATTTTTACAGGCATTAAAAATTCAGCCATTTTGGCTATTAACCAATTCCAGAGGCTTCAGTGGGTGGAAAATATTTCAGATTTTATCAGGCATCATAGTAGGGACTCAACTTCTTTCATGAACTCACAACGATTTTGGCTCCCCAGGCGACTTGACCAAGGAGGTTCGGTCTAGAATTTTCCTACTGTTGGCTTCACTCTTCTGCTTTCTGCAGGGCTTGAGTACTGCTGGAGCCTCAG
>PVKS010045802.1:0-13588 GCA_004027875.1 Aplodontia rufa
AGTCACTTTTTTTGCTTTTGATTCAGTATAGCATGATTTTTATACTTTCAGGCTAATAACTTTTGGTAATGTTCTCAACCATAAACACTGCTACTAAGATAATATTGTCACTATATAGCAATACATGATGAGAACAAAAGTAAAACATCAGGA
Source organism: Aplodontia rufa (assembly GCA_004027875.1). Lineage (NCBI taxonomy): Eukaryota > Metazoa > Chordata > Mammalia > Rodentia > Aplodontiidae > Aplodontia > Aplodontia rufa. The sequence continues at coordinate 154 of PVKS010045802.1, forward strand.
GAAACAGTAAAGGCTATAACATTGTTCAGAGAGAATTTGGACCATTGTGGTGAAATTTATGAATTAATTCTGAAAAATATGATTAGATCATTAAAAACCCAAAACTGAACATCCTATTAAACTATGAAATTAATGTTTCCTAGATTAAAATGCTCAATCCTATATTGACTTTGATCACAGGGTTAAATCAGGCTAGATGAACATCTGATGACTTCGCTCCTCTGTCATTATTCAGCCAGTTCATTTTGAGAGAAACGATGCTATGTATCTGCGATAGTCTAAAACCATTTTTAAGCCTTTTGAAGGAAGGTTTCCTTTTCACTTTCTTTTAAAGAAAAGTGAATAAATAACTTCTTTTGAGAAGAAAAGTATTAGAAGAAGCTGGAGTATTTCTGAAAGAATCTGGTATGGCCTTAAAGAACTAAGTTAAAATTTCACTTTAATATCATTTAGTGGAGTTCTTCTCTAGGAAATAGCAAGACTAATTTTTAAGAAAGTCCTTTTTACAATAGCAAGCTATGTATACAGAAAAATAGAAGGCCTCAGGATTGTATTAAAATTCTGCCCAACATCTAACTATATAATCTTAAAGAACACTTATTTTGAAATCATAGCATCCTGTCTTCATATTGTAATGTAGAAAACATCATCCAATTTAACACAATGCATCAAATTGAATTCGATTGTAATACTTGCAAGAACTAAAAACACTTTGTTGCCGTTCTCAAAGTATCAGTTTTGTCCAATCAGAAATGACTGAACTTAAAGACATTTTGCTTGCAGCCGTATGATAGAATGAGTATACAATTAGAATTACTTGATCGCTATCTAATTAGTTATATAAAACATTTTAATTGTCATAAGTAAGGAAAATTTACTACAGTGAGTGGAGGAAAGTCATACCCAGCTGTGAAAGACAACACTGCCTTTGTGGGTACATGTCCATATTAGCACTATAATTAGGAAATTAAACCATAACCAAATGGAGACAAAACAAAGAATTTAAATTGTATGTGGGACCCTGGAATGGGGCTAATGTGGTCTGAAATCTGCAGAGGTAAATATAAGTCTTCTCTAGAAAAAACATGAATCAACCACAAGAAGACACAGCACAACAAATATCAGTTATAGATTCTCAAGAACTTCATGCATGTTTAAGGGCTTTAGCTAAATTAAATGATTTAAATTTCTAACTATTGTCTCAGGTAGAAATAATTTTAACATTTTCATTTTACATGTGAGAAAAGTGAACTCTGAGGAAGGTTTATATCTCATTTAAAGCCAAAAACCAAGAACCTAACTGAACATTTACAAATGAAATAAAAATATGTACTAAAAATGGTAAAAGCAGATTAATCATGAATATTTTATGCAACTAAAGACAGAATAGGCAAATTAGAAAAGTTATTTGAAGAAATTATCTGGATCACAGTACAAAGAAATAAAAACATGGGGGCCTGGAGAGATGGCTTGCAGTAGAGCACTTGTCTGGCATGTGCGAGCTCCTGGGTTTGATTCCCAGCACCACATACACAAATAAAGGAAAAACAAAACAAACAAAAGAAAAGATGAAAAAAATTTCCTCTCCCCTTCTCTTAAAAAAAAAGGAAATAAAAACATGGAAATACATAAACCTGAGGTTAAGAACACAGGGGACAAGATGAGAACCTCTATCATTTATACTATTAGAGGCTCAGAAGCGCAGAACAGAAAGGATGGTAACAATGAAATGTCTGAATAGGAAATACCTGGAAATTTTCTGACACATTAGAAATCAGTACACAGATAGGAGGCAAATGTATATCAAACAGAATAATTTAAAGTAAATCCACATTTAGTCATATCTTAGTGAGACTGCTGAGCACCAATGACATAAAAAAATTAAGACAATTAGACTGCCAGCAGACTCGAAAAGGAGTATCAACAATTAATCCTTAAACCTCCGTGCCTACTCTTTCCTTAAAATTTATTAAACAATGAAACAGAACAACTTCATCTTAGATAAAATGTAATGATATAATTAATTAATCCATATATTTTATTAGTCCTAGAATAGAAACTAAAAGAAGAATGTTTAAGTAACAAAATTTGTGTTTCAATATCCACTCAACCATTTAATTTGTTGTTTACTAGTATAAATCTAGGCAAGTCATATAATCCCAAAGAGATTAAGTTTCCTCATCTGTGTGATGCATACTATTTCACATAGTATCACATAGTATGTTGTATTGTGAGGATTAAATGTGACAGCGTATATACAATTTGATAAATTTCCTGGATTGTAGAAAATAAAACACTTGAGGAATATCAAATGAACCATATGAAATTATTTCACAGTTCCAAAAAGTTAAATGTTAGTTATTGTATTTGGACCAACCTAATATTAATAGTAAATTCTGGTTTTGAATTGAGAAAGAACCAAATTTACTTTTAAATTCATGTATAACAAAGAGACAAACTATTTCTCACAAGGAAAAGAGGTGGTTAGTTCAGAATAAGCCTTGCCTCTTATGTTGCCTTTAGTTTGTAGGAATCATTCTACTAGTGTCTGCTTGTTGATGATAACAACTTAATCTAATAGGACCTCACTTAAATAGACCATTCTGTAAGTCTACCATCATACAGATACATCATACAGACCTATGATTAAATCATAGGTCAAGCATTGGAATGCCCTGCTGCTACTATTGTTCAGGCATGCATTTATGTAAGTTACTGTAAGAATGTCCTTGGTATGTCCAACAAGTGTTAAGCTTGCCACTGTGATCTGCTGGTCTTCAGCATAAGCAAGAATTATAAATTGTTTCTACCCAATAGAATATGGGAAACTTCATGGGATATATGTGCTTATATAGTCATGTTATATAATATAGTATTTGCCTTGATAGAATCTTTGTTTCTTGTTGGTTTTGAAAAGTCAAGTAACTATGTTGATGCAATCATAGAGAAAACTAGGAGCTAAGAATAGCCTCTGAAGGATAACAAAGAAGAAAATAAATCCTTTAGATCTGGAACCATGAAGAACCGTATTCTGCCAACAACTTTAATAATGAGCTTGAAAGAAAATCCTTTCCCAGTCTAGCCTCAGATGAATCCACCGCTCTGTTTGAAACCATGATTGCCACTTTGAAAACACTAATCAGAAGACCCACTTAAGCCATACCATGATTCATACCAGGATTTCTGACCCACAAAACCTCAAGACAATAAATGCATATTGTTTTAAGTTGATAAATTTGTTGCAATATTATTAGGCAGCAGTGGATAATCTTTCTCTACACCTAGAGAGAGAAAGAGAGATCATTAAATAGTGGCTCAGGAAGGAAAAATGGTAGGCTATCACTTCTGAAACTATTCACAAATTCCCCAACTGTACTAACTTCCTGTTCTGCAATAGTTGCAATTTAAGAAAATTACATTAGCAAATAGTTTTTAAAAGTAATCATTTACCTGGAAAAGTATAGCTGTAGGGATTAAGATCCATGAAGAGTCTCACATATGCAATTATGCTTTTTTTCTACAAGAATTTTGAAATAAATTAAGTTCATGATCATAAGTAAATTTTGTTAATGTAAGTTAACAATGAAATTGACTAATCAAAATGAATCAAAGCAAATCTAAAATGCTCCTTCACTTTTTTCAGAATAAAACGCTAAGAGCCGGGGCTGGAGCGGTGGCTCAGCGGTTTCGGCGCTTGCCTGGCAAGCATGAGGACCCGGGTTCAAACCCCAGCACCACGTACACAACTGAGTGTTGGAGCAACTAAGGCCATGTGAAAAACTAAATAAAGTTGTTTCTCCCTTTCTCTGTCTCTCTCACTGTCCCTCTCTCTTTAGAAAAAAACAAAAACGCTAAGAGCCTTTTAGTAACCCCACCAACGATAGCTGTGACTTTACAATTTTCAATAGAGCCAATTTAGATGGCCAAAGATGAACAAGTATACACAAGAATTAACAAAACAATGCTGTGAGACATCCAGTCACACAAGATCAATAAAAATAACAGCACAGAGCGAAGTTAGCCAAACCCAGAGAGTCCAGCGTCAAAAATTTTCACTCATTTATGGAGGCTGGAGCTAAACCAAGGCTTGGGTGAAAAGTAGTCTAACTCATGTATTAGATCCAGCAAAGGCGTAGCAACACATAATCTAGGGCAACCATAGATACGTAGGGGGTCGGGGAGAGATAGATGAGGGGAGGCGTGAGGGTGGGAGAATAGGGAGGGATCAAGGAAGACAATCAACAATTTAGCGTACTCTTTAACACCCTAAGAATCCAAATAATACTTACACAATCATTTAACTCTGGAAAACTCACAATCTAAGCATCTATATCACTCGTATGGGCAAAATACAGAAGAACCAAGAGACTGGTGTGTGGGCAATGTGGGGGTAATTCTGATTTAAGACCATATGCGTATAATATTGTTACTTTATATACATTTATTATTGTACAATAACTCAACTCCTTAATAAAATTATATATATATACACACACATATATATATATATATATATATATATATATATATATATATACAGGAAAAATAAAAATAAAAAATAACAGCACCAAATGAGCCTCATTTTCTTAGTGTACATTTAATCTTACTTCAATCAAATTGAAATAAATTTTGTAGACTGATATTACTATAACCCACTAGTCATTTAAAAATTTCAGGCTATATGAATGGTGACACTTGAAATAACAGAAGTCAACAATTTTTCTGCTCTGATTTCAATAAGTTATATAAGAAAAATAAGCATGCTATCACTGGGACTATGGAGACTATTCTTTTCATATTATCATAGTTCATGATTCTAAATAAATCTAACATTTTTGCTTTCCCTAATTTGTCTGATTTTAGTTTTGGAAAAATATGCAGGATTCATATCTCTTGGTCCTTATGATTCAATCTCAAGTGTAAAAGTCTTCCTGCCTGGGTGGTAGTTCCACATTAGTAATGGCCAACTGAAGAGTCACAAACAGACAATGAAATGTTGTTTAACTCCATAGGAAGCCACATTCCCTCCATCACAGCAATGTAAGACATGAATGGTAGGGAATCCTGTCATTTATTGTATAGAATTATTCTTTGATTTTAGTATAAATTGCCATAGGTAGCAGCCATAAGTAGTATTGTTGAGAATGTATTGTTCAAGTAACTGCTATATCCTCCTCTTTTTGTGAAATATTTCAAAATGTATTCTTGCCTGCTCCAAAAGATCCAAGGGGTTACACATAAAGACAAGGATCATGGAACAAAAATTCAGGGCACAGAGAAAGGATATTACTGTCTTTTCACTCTCTTTGCCTTTGCAAATAGAAGCATTCTATTTACTCTGAAAAAGAAAGAAATTTTGATAATTCCTATTATTCATAAATGATTGGCAAAGCTTTAAAGTGAGCTCTCTTATCATCAAGAAAATATAAATCAGAACCACAATGGAAGCAGGGCATAGAGTTGCATGTCTGTAACCCAGCAACTCTGGAAGCTGAGGCAGGAGGATTGCAAGTTCATAGACAGCCTCAGAAACTTAGCAAACCCCTGTCTCAAAATAAAAAAGGAAAAAGGGCTGGGATGTGGCTCAGTGGTTACAATCCCTGATACCATAACGAAAACAACAACAACAATAATAATAATAATTAATAATCACAATAAGATATCATCTTATTCTAGTAAGAATGGCCACTATCAAAAAGATAAAAAAATAAGGGGTGCTAAAAAGGGAAACCTTGCATGCTATCAGTGGGAATGTAAGATAGTAATGCCATTATGAAAAATGGAGAAATGGAAGCTTCTCAAAAAATCAAAAACAAAACAACCATATGATGCAGCAATCCCTTTTCTGGGCATATAAGAGTAGAAAATGAAATAGCTGCGTCCAAGAGACACCTGCATCCCCATGTTTATTGTGGCACTATTCACAATAGCCTAGACATAAAACAATATAAGTGACCATCACTTGATAAATGGATAAAGTAAATGTGGTACATATACACAATGAAATGCTATTCGCCCATAACAAAGAGTGAAATCTTGTCCTCAGTAACTATATAGATGGAACTGGAGGACATTGTGTTAAGTGAAATAAAACAAGCACGGAAAGACAAGGATCACATGGCCTCACTCATTTGTGGAATCTAACAATGTTGATGTCACAGCAGATGAAATCAGAATGGTGGTTACCAGAGGTAAGGGAGGGAGAAAGGAGACAGAGAGGGATGGGCAGGTTGGTCAATGAGCACTAAGATTCCATTACATAGTAGCAAGAAGTTCTGGTGTGCTATTGAACGGGACAGTGATAGTAGATAACAATTACATATCATATATTTCAAAAACCTAGAAGAAAGTCTTCTGAATATTGTCACAATAGGAAATGATAAACATCAAGGTGACAGATATGTTAAACCTGATGTAAATATTATATGATATATGCATGTATTGAAACATCACATGGTTCAACACTAATATGTACAACTTCAATGTTCAAAATTTAATGTTGTATACCAATTTTTAAAATAACTTTTTTTAATTAAAGAGAGAGGGACAGTGAGAGAGACAGAGAAAGAGAGAAACAACTTTATTTAGTTTTTCACATGGCCTTAGTTGCTCCATCACTTAGTTGTGTACGTGGTGCTGGGGTTTGAACCTGGGTCCTTGTGCTTGCCAGGAAAGTGCTGAAACTGCTGAGCCACTGCTCCAGCCCCTAAAATAACTTTTAAAAGTAAAGAAAAATGAGCTCTTTTTCTGATTTATCATAAAAAAATAGAATGTTTCCTGCTTCGGAGGTCACTGAGTAGAAAATAACTCTAAAAGTAGCTTCAGAGGGAAAAATAGAGGAAGAGATTCCCCTTTCTTTTACAAAAGGGATGGGAAATCAAGAAAGCTATATTTAATATCACGTAGGATTTGGTGCGATGATATCAAAATCAGGAAAAAAATGCCTAAAGAAATTGCTGAGTGGGCAATTGGCAACATGACTTTTTCTTCACATTTAGATCAACAATTCAAAGTATCAATGCAATCTCAAGAGATCTAAGTCACTGGATGGTTTATTTATGTATAAGCACAGTTGAGAAATGTTTTTGGTCTCTGAGTTTCCCAATATTTACAATATTTACACATCGCCAATTTTGAGGGTTTACTTAGTGTACTCTAGAAGAAAACAAAATTTTGTGTATCCACAGTAGACTTAATCAAGATCCTGTGGGAAAGATACAGAAGCTTTATTAAACTCCAAATACTCTTTAAATAACAATCCTCTTATAATTCAGTGGTAAATATTCTTTACTGATTTCCCAAGTAAACATAAATTAATACTGTACTAAATTATTTATAGCTATCATTTTCTTTGAAACTAAATAGTTAAAAACAAAAATTAATTGTTTATAATTTTATTCATAGACTCAACAATCTCATTTCCCACTTATGTTAGAATTTAGTAGCTCATACAGCTACAACTTGTGCTTCAGAGCATACATCTAAAAATTAATCCCTCTGAGAACAACATAATCATGACCACTCAAACGTCAATTATTTCTAATAGAGAATTATCCAAGTGCTGAGTGTTCTGCTATCTGATTCAATACATAAAATATCTCATAACCATGAGGTCAGTACTCATTTCCTCTACGATTTCAAATGAAGAAACTGGGTATGAGACATACATAGCTCACCCAGGGTAGCAGAATGAAGGAGATTTGGGATTTGAATGCAGATCCTCCAATCCCTGAGTCCTTATTGTTAAACAGCCACTATTTTTCAACAAATTACTACGAGTCTGTGCTAAAATCTTGGAAGTATCATTTATCTATTCAGGAATAATTAACAATAAGTTTGCTTAGTGAGATTCAAGATTTCTCTTCAAAGGCTGTAAAACTCACCTCCTAAGATATATTTAAAATATGCCAAAGCTGATGGTTAAAATCATAAATACATTGATGACGATTACAAAAATAAATAAAGTAGAACTCAATGCTGCTAGATTTAATATCATGAAAGATTTAGTATGATGTTATCAATTATTTTCCAGTCAAATCAGTTTCATAAGGTATTTCTTATGTATATTTATAAAATCATTTTTTCCATCATATAACCTTTGAAGAAAGATATGTAGTATACAATTTTGTACAAAAAGAGGTTTGAAAAGGTAAATTTTTGTATAAGACATATAACATAAATGTAATTCAAATTAATAGAAATTTAGTGTCTTTGAAATGTCATTAAGTATATCAGTTGCAGGTGATTCAAACCTTATTTTTTCTGTCTAGGAGGTGAAAATAGAAGAATCACTATTGTTTCCTATGTATCATGAAGGAAGCATTGTATGCCGAAACAGAAAGGAGACACTCTGAAGAAATGAAGTATTTAATTAAGATTTAATTAAGAAGGGTGAAGAACAAGATGCCTTTTAGTTGGATTTTTAAGGAATAAAATTTCAATAAACAAGAAAGAAAGCATCAATTGGAAAGGCTATTCCATTATACTTAGTAGGTAACTATAATCCTAGCTGAACCAGAATGCAGATGTACAAGTGATATTCATATGTGTGTGTGTGTGTGTGTGTGTGTGTGTGTCCTACATTTTGTCTCTCAATAAAATACTCTGAAGATTTCCTAGCATTATTGAAAATTCCTCAAAATGTTGGGGAAAAAATTCTAGTTTAAGGCACATGATATGGTGCTTTCTTAACTGTCATTGATTTGGTTTCAGATAATTTGCCATTTTGTGAGTCTCAGGGCTCACAAAAGTGGGCACAATTGCAAATGCAGTAGGTTCAAATACATATTTTTAAAGACTGTATTTGCAAGTCTTTCTTAGCCTGTTGGTTACACAGTTCAGTGTTGAGGCAGACATCTGTTAGTATGCACAAAAATAAAATATTGTAGTCTTGTTTCATACCCAGAGAATCAAGTTGTAGCTTTTGCCTGAGGGACAACCTCAAGAAAATGAACTAGTGTGATGTGCTTTTCTGCCAAGTAGGAAAAAAAACCATGGAAATAAAGTTTATCCACATAAATTAAGATGGCCAGCTGGTCAAAGTCTATCTACTCATCCTGCTAGGGGAGAAACCAAGATAAAGATAAGAGCCTCTTTGCTTGGTTTCCTTCTGGATTTTAGGGGTTGCTGTAGAAAAAAGAAAAGAAGGTGGAGAAGGAGAAGGAGGAAGAGAAGAAGGAGGAAAGGGAAACTAGAAATGAATTAACCCAGAGAATTTTTGTTAATTGGGAAACTGGATCACTGAGGTAAATCTCAGGAGATGAAAACTGGTTTTAAAAGAATATTTGAAGAGACTTTTTGTTTTGTTCTGATATGCTATTGGGAAGAGTTTTAAAAAAGGAGTAAAAATATCCTAAAAATGTGAACAGTGAGGAAAAATATTCATATGGGTATATCTATGACATTAGTAAAAAAAATCTGTGAACATTTAAAAAAATATTCCCTTGATAGTTAGTATCTAAAAAAGAAACTGGTTCTAGCTCCTGAAACGACACTAAGATATCAAGCCAGTTTCCTTCTGTCTCATTAAAAATACTATTCTGAACTATCTTGTCTTATCAAAAATGTGTCCAATACTCTTTGAACTTGAGTTTGAGGTCATTTGAATTTTAAATATTTGAAAGATTCTATTTAAGAGAATGTGTATAACTGAAAATACTTCCTCATTTCCCCTTCCTCTTCCTTTGGATGGCAGCTTCCTCTTCTTTGGATTTAGGTGTATACTTCACATTTCATGTGACATTATTCTGGACCTTATTACAATTTAGATACTTCTCAACCTGAATAATCATTGTGTGTTGTCCCTCCTCTCTAAATTGACTATGACTCCTTAAAGGACATGTTGCCATTTGTAGGGTGCTCAGGATAGTGCCTGACACATAGGAAATGCTAAGTGTTCATTGAATGAAGTACTGACACAGAAAGCATACTTCTAACAATGTTAAGCACAGTGCATTGGATTTTAAAGGTCAGTATAATCTACGGTGATAACTGCCAACACGGAATTACCAGAAAGATAGCCTTAGACATTTGTGATGTATATTCCTTTTAGAAGAATAATCAAATATTCAGCCAGTCTAGACATGGATATGCACTATAAAAGCTTGATTTTGATGTGGAATTTATCATCAAACAGATTTGAGAATCATGAGTAAATTTAGATGAGTGGCATATAAAATTTAAAAATGAATATAGCAACAGAGAGCCCATTATTGAAGACCAGTGTGTACAAATTCTCATTTAGGCTCATCCATACTTTTTGTGAATTTTGTTAGCATATCATATTTTTGTTAGGAAGTCATTATGTCAAGAATCTATCCTTTAACTGTATCACACTTGAAAAGATAATTAAATCCACATATACTATTTGGGACCTTAAAATGCTATTATGATTAAATAACAGTTTCCAGATTAAACATGATGGTGAAAGCAAATCACCCAGCACTTCCTTTGATACATTATAAACCCTCTACAAGTTATAAACCTTCTAGCCCTCAAAAACAATATGGCATCAGTGCATACCCAAAAAGAGTACAGTAGGATGTCTTTTCTTATTTTTTTTAAAGAGTAGAGTAGGATGTCTTTTCTTATTTTTTAGTTTTAAGACTTTATAAATTCTAGAGACATTTTGAGGGGCTTAGGGTATGATATGCAAATATTCTTTCCCAGGTTTTAACTTGTCATTTCATTCTTTTAAAAATATATTTCACAAAGGATTTTCATTTCCAATGAAATTCAAATTGTAATTTTTTTTAGTCATGATTCGAAATTTTATTGAACAATGCCTAACCAAAGACACACGCACAAAAAGTTTCTCCTGTTTTCTTTAAGAATTTTATAGTTCTATATTTTACTTTAAGGCTGTTATCCAGTTTGTGTTAATTTTTACATGGCATAGGTCATAAGTTGAAATTTTGTTAATTTATTTTTGTTTTGTTTTTTTGCATATGGGTGTCCAAATATTCAACAATGTTTTAAGATATAATGCCATAGAAATCAACCAATTAAAGCATGCAACCGAATGTGTTTTAGAATATCCACAAAGTTGTATATCCATCACCATGAACAATCTGAGAACATTTTATTACCCCCCAACCAAAAATGAACCTCTTATCTTTCACCTCAAATCCTCATAGTATCTACAAGTAACCACTAATTTCCCATCTATGTTTATATATTTGATTATCATAAGAAATGACATTTTATATTAGTGGAATCACACAACATGTAGTATATGCCTGTCTCCCTTTACTTAGCATGTTCTTAAGGCTCATAGGTTTTGTACTTTTTGTTGTTTTTTATTGCCAAATTATATCCCATCGTATGGATACATAACATTTAATTTATCATCATTTAGTATCATTTCAATTGTTTTTTCCTTTGGAGCTACTATGATTAATACTACTAAGAGCATCCTTGTACATGTTCTGGTGTGCTACATGTGTTTTAGTTTCTCTTAGTTATAAAACTAGAAATAGAATTGCTGAATCATATAGTAATTATTATGTTTAATGAAACTGTCAGACTGTTTTCCAATTCAGTGACACTATTTTCCATTTCTATCAGTAGTGCATGAATTCAAACTGCTTCACATCTTCCTCCAACCCTTATTATCTGTTTGTATCCTTCAGGAAGCTGGTCCATTCATCTAGCTCATCAAATTTATGTACATAGAGGTTTTTCCTATGCAGCTATTATAAAGAATGAAATCATGGCCTTTGCTGGTAAATGGACAGAAATGGAGAAAATTATACTAAGTGAAATTGGCCAATCAAAAATTCAAATGTTTTCTCTCATATGTGGAAGCTACAGTAAATGAAGGGTGAGAGAAAGTTTATATAATAGACCTGTCAAACACAGAGTACCATATGATCTGGGAGAATTCTAGTTTGTAGGGGGGGAGGAAAGTGGGGAGAAGGGAAGGGTAAAGATTGGGGAGGGAGAAGGCGGGTTACAAATACTGTATGATATATTTTGCACTCCAGAGATGCTGAATAGTACCCATTCAGGCATTCAAATCTGGAAAATACAAAACCAAAAAATCTTACATATTTATATACACATGCATATACACACACACACACATATATTTATATATGTATGTGCATATGTAAATACATGTGTGTGCATGCATGTGTGTGTGTGTGTGTGTATGTATTCAGGGAAGATTAGTGGAGATAAGAGACCAGGTAAAGGGTGTGGTGGGGGGAGTCCTGGGAAAGGAATGGGGACCAAATTACATTGTTATAACATGTACATGTATGAATTTGTAATTAAATTCCTTCACAATATGAAACTATAATGCACTAAAAGAAAATAAAGTAAAATGAAAATTTTAAATTTGTTTATTTGCTTATTTATTTGGTTCACGAATTGAAACCAGGAATGCTTATCCTCTGAGTCACATTCTGAGTCCTTTTAATTTTTTTTAAAATTTTGAGGCAATATCTCACTAAATTGCTTAGAGCCTTGCTAAATTGCTGAGGTTGTCTCAAAACTGCAAACTTTCTAACTCAGACATTTCATAGATATTTTACAATATTTTATTATTTTTCTTTTAATGTCTTTGGTCATGTACTGATATTGATAATTTTTCTGCTACCACTTCCTCTAGGAATGGACTTGCCTCTCATCAGGCTGAAATAGTTAAATTAGTTCAATTCCATATCCCTACACCCACTTATCTATCCTATGGCCTTAAAAATTTTTTTCTTAGAGTTTTACTGTTTGTTGTACAGTTTCCAGATTTATTTTATCCAAGAGTTTTAGCCAGAAAACATGGAAAAAAATAAAAGGAGTATAGGGAACTTCCCATTATATAGGATCATTCTTCAAATTCTGATTTCTCCTTCTATCTGCTATTGATTACTTTGCAAAGTCCTCCAGAACTTACTTTCTGTATTATGTCCAAAACTACAGTTATCAGGAGGATAGTTAGAGACTGGTACACTTTCTCCATTCTAATGTGGAAAGCGCCATTGGCCCCTCCTGTTTTACTGTCAATATAAACTCCTTGATATATCAGGAAAATCTATTTGCTTTTCTACTCAGTCTACCTGCAAGGATAGAACACTCTACAGACTGTAAAACATTACGAGAATCGGGATTACTTTCTCAGTGAAAAGAGGATTAAATTACATTCATTATAATTTTAGTTATTTCTCATCATAATTTAATACAATTATTTTGATATTTTTCCCAGAAATAATGCAGTTTAGGGGCTGGGGCCATCGGTGAATGCTGAGCAGTTCACTAGCATGCATGAGGCTCTGGGTTCAATGCCAGCACCATGCATACACACACACACACACACACACACACACACAATTTATTCTACAATTTAAATAACTTAGGCTCCTATTTTCATCTATGTTGTCTTGAGTCTCTGACATACAAAATTTAGAAAACATATCTTCATTATTCTCTAGCCTGTTCC
>PVKS010045803.1:0-13607 GCA_004027875.1 Aplodontia rufa
TACTTTGCTTTATCTCAATTCCAACATTTCCCCTTATCCTCCCTTCCTATCATCCCTTGTTATAGAATAAGGTTCTTAAGACAGTGTATGGGACTCTTGTACTCCAAAACATAGGTAAATGGGACAGTACAGCTACTGATTAGAGGGTTGGCTGGTAGGGTTGGCATCTGAAGGCAGAACAAGTTTTTATTATTAATCTAAGGGTTTTTATTCAGTCCAACCTAGTCAAACTGAAGAAGGTGGTAATTTTTTTTCCTGAACACATAGTTTCCTATTTATGCACTTTTCCTCTAATGCTATATCCTGTTTTTCCTCCTCCCAGATCCCAGGGACCCCTACATTCTCCGGCTCTCATTGTATTCCCTTGATATAAAACATAATTACTGATGTATTTCTTCTCACTAAATTGCAAATGACTGATTTTGTAATTACTACCCTGAGTAATATAAAAGACTGAAAATATCCTTAAGCTAGAGAAGTACATCCAGAATGATAGGATTTTAGGTCACATTGAAATTGTAAAAAGACCTTTTTGAGGGAAAAACTTAACCTGGTATTCCACTATATTTTATCAAGAAGATTCTAAATCCCACTCCTTGGGTAGCCTCTAATCACAGGCCTCAGTCTGTTCTTGTCTTCCTAAATATGTGTTTGTTTTGATAATTAGGAAAAGTGTAAAAGTGCAAAAATTGGGTACTCATTAGCTTTGGTGATGTGACAGCCTCCCAGGGGGCCTAACTAAAGGAAGCTCTCTGGAAAATCCTCCTCTTTCCTTAAGGGAAGACAGGGATTAAGAGATAAAACAAACCCGTGAAAGTAATGCAAAGGACCAGAGGAATTCTGTTAGGGAGTTAAAGGAAAATTGCATTCAGTCTGTTGCCACTGTTTTCAATGGTAGTCAAGACTTATCAGACGTGCTTAATTTTAGCACAAAAGAGAAGAAGAAGTAGTTAAAAAATAAAACAGAGATTTAGAGAGAAATAAAAAAGGCTGGTGAGCTCAGTTTAATCTCAGTTACAAAGGCACACATATCCCAACTTACATGGAGGGGAAAGAGCTGAGAGTATTGGGACGTAAGCATGCACACTCCCGTCTATGAATTGTTAGGTCCAATTACTTGTCCATAGCATTTTCAAAGGGCTTATATTGAGCTAAGTGATGTTGGGTTCTGAGTACTTTTATACAATAGGTATGAGCAACATATTTTATACCCATTATTATGATGTAAATTATATGGGAAAGTTTTGCTCTCCCTTTCCTCCCCCCACCTCTACAAATTCAAACACCTAAAGAAAATACTTACAAGATGAATTGGAGCAAAGTAGGAATAAGGATTATTATGAAAGATATAATCCTTTATAAATGATGTTGGCATACAGCAACAGGGAAGTGATTTCAAAGGAAGCTGAAGGTCAGATCACAGATTTCTGGGTTCTACTTCCAGAGGACAAGATTCAGTGTTCTGGAGTGGAGTTTGGGGATGTGAATATTTTTTAACAAGCTCCCCAAGAAATTTGGAAGCATAGTCATGTTTAGGGAACACTGAATTGGGGAAGGGGATAAAGTACCTGACAGAGGATGAACCACCAAAGTAAATTAGGAAGTGATGGACAGAGAAACATGGAGTGTTGGACAACTCTTTCACCTAGCAAACCTGCAGTACTTAATGGATACAAGGCAGGAATGTGACATACTTGGCCCTTTCTTCATAAGGAGTTCCCAGACCATACCAGTGGTTCTAGACCTTCAGTATATGTTAGAGTCACCTGGGGGTCATTTCACACATAAGATACTTTGGCCTTTCCCCATATTTATTTAAATTGGTGAGGGTGGAGATTACACATCAAAAGTCTTTAAAGTTCCCGGGTGGCTCTAAAGTGCATCTAGTATTGAGAACATCTGTTCCAAAGTATTTAGACAAGCAGATATGCTGTTATAATACAGAAAGTTAAGTGCTACAAGGGCCCCTAAAAGACTCAGAGAGACCAAAGCATCTTCCTTGTTTTGAATCACCCAGGTTAAAAAAAAATGAAATGCTAAAACAAAAACAGGAATATAAAGCCGTGATTTATATAAAACAAAAGAGTTCTTTTAATATACACAAAGAATATAATGTCATGTAATTGTGCTATTCATAAGATAATTACACAGAATTTATCAATTTGTTATTTCATAATATGCTACAGACAGTGAACTCTGATAATAGGATGCTATTTAGAGTAGTATGGAGAATTCTGTCTTCCCCAATCCTTCTGTATATCTCTGTGACTATGTAGCATCTTATCTGAGGCCCCTCTGGGTACCCCAAGCACCAAGAAAAAGTTATTTGATCCAGTTTATGAGGGTCAGGAAAGGCTTCTTAGAATCAGTGGTAACCTGCTTTCTGTGCATGTTTTGGGATTATGTGGCTATGGAATTGTTCTATTGTTACACTGTAATGCATAAACTTTTATGAGACTGTTTTCCATGTGAGAAGAGAGGGAGGATGAGACTGCATGGGTCATTATATAATGCCCTTGAGGTGAATGGTGATGCTAAAGGAATCAGGAAAGCCTGGATCCTTTGGCTCAAGGATACCAATCTCTGGAACCATTCCCTGTCAGCTTATTGGATCATAGCCTTTAGGTAGAGACTCTGAGGAGGATTGTGTATGGATGAGACAGGTTTGGAAAAGGTTTCATTTGAGAGATTTTTTTTTCCTTCTTGGTTTCGGTTTTAAATCTTAAATGAGGTGGCCAACTCCTTCTGGGACCCAGGAGTGATTCTGAAAACAAATGAAAGGAGGAAACAATTTGAGAGAAGCAAAAACTCATTAGAAATGGTTTGGGGTCGACAAGAACGTTTAGTAATTATCTCCTGGTGATTTTTTTTCCAGAAATGCTTCTCTCCTTGCTACAGAATGTATAACTTATTTTTGAGTACAAATCCTTGAAAAAAGCAGAGAGATGGTTTTTCTGGAGAGAACAGACTTTTTGGGGACTATGATAAGTTGAGGATGAAGGAAACTGAGGTACTTTGTTGGAACACCCAGAGTTTATTGCCAAAGAGTTTGCCTATAAGATGATTGATGATCTATGGAAGCCCAAATGGAATGGAATGAATGCCCGATGATTAGCAGAAAGATAGCTGTAACTAGAGGGTTGACTGCAGCTAGCTTCATTGACTCCTTCCTTACTTTCAAACTGCCAAAAAGTAAAGCCTGGAATAACCCCTACATACCTGGACCCATCATATTTGGCATAAGTCCTGGGCACACACAAGTCCATAGAAATGGAACCCTTCTTTACTCCCACACTCTGATCTGCCACTTTGTTTCCCCCTCAGTTTTCTGTTTAGTACTACAGTTCTTTCCTCTGACTAGAGCCTTGCCTTGATTTTCAAACTATTTTACTGGGCTCCTGACTCTTTCTCTGATTCTTGGGACCCTTACCTTGTGCTTAGTATCTTCATCTGTAGAACATTATGTAAAATGGGGATAATGATAACATGCTTTTAAAAAAGTTTTTCATTACGATTAAATAAATACAAAGTACCTGGCATGGTGTAGCTATAGAAAAATAAAGGGTGCTTTTATTGTTATCATAATAATTGTCAATAGTACTTAAATTTTTAATTTCATTCTCTTGTCACTTAATAGGGGTTTTCTTTTCTAATAGATTGATCATCTGGTCTCAATATGTCACCTTCAGTACCTATTCTTGCCATTCCTTACTTGTGGGTCTATGGAAAATAGATATGAGACAAAATAAACACTGAGTTGATCAAGCCATTTTGGATATTACGTATTGCACCTTGTTTATATCAGTTTCCTATTACTGCTATAACAAATACCACGAACTTCATGGTTTAAATACAGATTTATCATCTTATAGTTTTGGAGATAAGAAATTCAACGTGTCTTGTTGGGCTGAAACCAAAGGGTAAGCATTATATTCCTCCTGCAGACAGTTTTCTTGCCTTTTCCGTTTTCTAGAAGCTGCCTGCATTTATGGCTCATGGCTGCCTTCCACTTTCAAAGTCAGCAATCACAGTAGTTACCAGAATTTCTCTAATCATACCTCCTCTAATTCTGACTCTCCTGCCTCCCTTGTTTACTTTTTTTTAATTAAAGAATTGAGTTGTTGTACAATCATAAATGCATATAAAGTAACAATATGATATGCTTTTTATCATAAACTATAGTTACCCTCACAATGTGCATACTGTAGTCTCTTGATTCTTCTATATTATGCCTCTATAACATATTAAAATGTCCATATATATATTATATATATATATACACATACACACATATGTGATTAAAATTTTTCCTTAATTAAAAGATTGCATAAGTATTATTTGACTTTTGGGGGTGGATAAAGAGTATGTTACATTGTTTATGTCTCCCTAGATCCCTCACTGTCTTGCCTCCCTCTCCCATCCCTCCCACACCTCTTTACTCCCCCTTCAACCTCCCTGCAAGTCTATGTGTCCCCTAGATTATGTGTTGCTATGCCCTTGGTGGGTCCAATACATGAATTTGATTGCCTTTTCACCAAAGCCTAGGTTTAGCCCTAGCCTCCACAATTTAGGGAAAACATTTCACCTTTGACTTTCTGGGTTTGGCTAATTTTGCTCAGCATAATTTCTTCCATTGTCATCTATTTACCTTCAAGGGCTGCAATGTCATTGTTTCTAATAGCTGAGTAGAACTCTAGTGTGTGTGTGGTCATCCAGTGAAGGGCATCTGGGTTGTTTCCATAATTTAGCTATTGTAAATTGAGTTGCTGTGAACACAGATATTGCTATGTTGCTATAATTTGCTATAATTTGCTGATTCTAACTCCTATGGGAAAATACTCAGGAGAGGGATAGCAGGGTTGTATGGTGGATGCATCCCTAATTTTTTGAGGAATCTCTATACTGCTTTCCAGAACAGCTGGACCAGTATGCAGTTGTACTAACAGTGTACTAGTATTCCTATCTCCCCACAATCCCTCCAGCATCTGTTATTGTTTATATTCTTCATCTTGGCTAATCTGACTGGAGTGAAGTGAAATCTTAATGTAGTTTTGATTTGCATTTCTCTGATTACTAATGATTCAAAACATTTTCTCTTGTATTCATTGGTTTGCTTGATTTCCTTTGTTGAGAAGTTTCTGTTTAACTCTCTGGCCCATTTATTGATTGGATTGCTTGTCTTTTTGACATCCAGTTTTTGAGTTATTTGTAAATTTTGGACATTAGTCCCTTGTTGGAAGAATCATAGGCCATGATTATTTTCCATTCTGTGGGTTCTTTCTTGACTGTTTTGACCAATTGCTTGGTTGAGCAAAAGCTTTTTAATTTAATATTATCCCACTTATTAATTTTTGACTTTAATTTTTTCATTTCTGGTTTCTTGTTGAGGAAGTCATTGACAACTCCCATATGCTGGAGTGTTAGTCCTAATTTATCTTCTAGCATTTGTATGGTAGCTGGTTTAATTCCTACTACCTTGATACATATTGATTTGATTTATGTGCAAGGTGAGAGATAAGGATCTAATTTCAACTTCCTGCACATGGCTATCCAGTTTGTCCAGCACTATTTGTTGAATAGTCTGTCTCTCCTCTGTGTTATATTTTATACCCCTTTGTCAAAGTTCAGATGCTTAAAGGTTTTTGGGTTTGTTTCAGGATCTTCTATTCTATCCCATTGGTGTTCACTTCTATTTTGATACCAGTACTATACTGTTTTTAATACTATAGCTCTACAGCATAGTTTTATATCTGGTATAGCAAAACCACCTGTTTCATCTTTCTTGCTTAGTAATGTTTTGTCTATTCTGGATTTCTTCTTCCAAATGAATTTGAATTGCTTTTTATGTATCTGCAAAGAATGACACTGGAATCTTGCCAAGGATTGGATTAAATTTGTATAGGGCTTTTGGCAGAATAGTCATTTTAATTATATTAATTCTGCCTAACCATTAACATGGAAAATCCATCTTCTCACATCTTTTACAATTTCTTTCTTCAATGATTAATAGTTTTCATTGTAGAGGTCTTTTACTTCCCTTGTTAGATAAATTCCCAAGTATTTTATTCTTTTTGATGATATTGTGACTGGGACTGACTTTTTCATTCTTTCCTTGTTCTATTAGCATATATGAAGAATATTGATTTCTGGGTATTGATCTTATAGCCTGCTACTTTGCCAAATATGTTTTTAAGCTCAAGCAGTTTTCTGGTAGAATTTTTTTGATCTTTGTGATATAGGATCATATCATCAGTAAAAAGTGAAATTTTGACTTCCTCTCTTTCTAGTCTTATCCCTTTGATTTCCTTCTCTTGCTTGATTCCTGCAGCTATGGTTACAAGGACTCTACTGAATAAAAGTGGTAAGAGTGGGCAGCCTTGTCTTGCTCCTGAGTTCAGTGGAAATGCTTTCAGCTTTTCTCCATTTAGTATTATACCAGCTGGGGGTTTGGCATATATGGGCTTTACCAAGTTGATAAGATTCTTAGCTCTCTAGAGTCTTGAGCATAAATGGGTGCTGGATTTTATCAAAGGCCTTTTCTGCATCAATTGAGATGATCATATGGTTTTTGTGTTCAATTCTGTTTAAGTGATGAATCACATTTATTGATTTGCATATGTTGAACCAGCCTTGCATCCCTGAAATGAAGCCCACTCAATTGTGATGAATTATCTTCTTGATGTGTTTTTGCATGCAGTTTGCTAGAACATTAAGGATATTTGTGCCTATGTTCATCAGGAATATTTTTTTTAAAGAGAGAGGGACAGTGAGAGAGACAGAGAGAAACAACTTTATTTAGGTTTTCACATGGCTTTAGTTGCTCCAACACTCAGTTGTGTACGTGGTGCTGGGGTTTGAACCCGGGTCCTTGTGCTTGCCAGGCAAGCGCTGAAACTGCTGTGCCACCACTCCAGCCCCATCAGGAATATTGGTCTGTAATTTTCTTTTTTTTATTTGTTTTCGTTGGGTTTTGGTATCAAGATTTTGATTGCCTCATAAAAATGTTTGGGAGAATCCCCTCCTTTAAATTTCTTGGAATAGGTTAATAAAGAGAGGTGTTAACTCCTCCTCATAGGTGTGGTAAAACTCAGAGGAGAATCTATCAGGTCCTGGGCTTTTTTTCTTTGGAAGGCTTTAAATTTTTAAATGGATTTCAGTGCCTGTTATTGAGCTGTTTAGGATTTTAATATCATCCTGTGTCAGTTGGGGATATTGTATGTGTCTAGAAATTTGTCCATGTCTTCCAGATTATCTAATTTAGAGGAATATAGTTTTACAAAATATCTTCTGGTAATCTGTTTGATTTTCATGTGGTCAGTGGTGATCACTCCCTTGTCATTGGACATTTTGTTGATTTGCTTCAATTCTGTCCTTCTTTTAGGCAGATTAGCTTGGGCTATGTCAATTTTATTGAATTTTTTCAAAGAACCATCACTTTGTTTCATCAACTATTTTTAACATTTTTTCTCAATTTTGTTGATTTCAGCTCTGATCTTAATTATTTCTTGTCTTCTGCTGGCTTTGAGATTAGATTGTTCTTCCTTTTGTAAGGATTTAGGTGGAACATAAGCTTATTTTTTTTTGGTCATCTCTCCTGAAATTTAATGTAGGCAGTCAGTGCTATAAATTTTCCTCTTAAAAATGCTTTCATGCAGTTCCAAAGGTGATATGTTGTGCCTTCATTCTCATTGTCTTCCAAGAATGTCTTGATTTCTACTCTCTTGTTGTCTTAGATCCGTTTTTCATTTAATGGACTATTATTCAGTCTTCATGTGGATATGTATACATATATACATGTTTTCTCTTATGATTTTTCCTGTTCATTGCTAGTGTCATGGTGTCATGGTCTTACAGGATACATGGAATAATATCTACTTTTTATATTTGCTGAGATTTCTTTTGTGAACTCAAATGTTATCTCTTTTGGAGAAAGAACCATGTGCTGCTGAGAAGAAGGTATACTCAGCCAATTTCAGGTGGAATATTCTATAGATGTCTGTTAAATCCATTTGATTTATCAAGGTGTTTAGAGTGATGATCTCTTTATTATATTTTTGTTCTGACAATTTGGCTATTAGTGATAGAGGAGTATTAAAGTCTCCCACTATTAACATGTTGAGGTCTACACGTGGTTTTATGTCATGGAATAATTTTTCCACCTACTTTGGAGAGTTGTCTTTTGGAGAGTATATATTTACTATGATTATATCCTACTGTTTTATTGTTCCCTTTACTAGGGTAGTAGCCTTCTTTATCTCTTCTGATTAATTTATGCTTGAAGTTTACTTCGTCAGGTATAAGTATTGCAACTCCAGCTTGCTTTCTTGGGATGTATGCCTGGTAGATTTTTTCTGTCCTTTCTCCCTCAATCTGTGAATATCATTGGCTGTAAGGTGAATCTCCTGTAAGGAGCATATTGTTGGAGTTTGTTTTTGGGTCCAATCTGCTAATTTGTGTCTTTTGATAGGTGCATTGAAACTATTCAAATTCAATGTTAGAATAGTTATGTGGTTGTGATTCAGTAATCATGTTTTATTAGTAAGTTCTGTGCTATCTTGGTTGTTCCTTGATAGTATGTATCTGTATTGAATTTCCTCTGTTTGTGGGTTTGAGGATGGTTTACTTTTTATTCTATCTGTAATTTATCTTTGAGGATTTTTTATTGCTGATTTTCTACTCATGAATGCTACCAGTTTGATCTTATTGTGAAATATTCTTATTTCCCCATCAAATTTGAAGCTGTTTTGCTGGATATATTATTCTCGGCTGCAGATTCTGGTCATTCAGATATTGAAAGATATCCTTCCAGGATCTTCTTGCTTCTAGAGTCTGGGATGAAAAGTCAGATGTGATCCTTATTGGTTTGCCTGTGAATGTGATTCAGCATTTCTCTCTTGGAACTTTTAATATTCTTTCCTTGATTTCCCTGTTAAACATTTTTAAATATGATGTGTCGCAGTGAACTTCTCATTTGATTAGGCCTGTTATGTGACCTGTGTACTTCTTGGATGAGCATGTATTCTGATACGGGAAAAATTTGCCTTTGTTTTGTATTGAATGTTCTTTATAGCATTCATTTTTTTCTGATTTCTTCCTGTATCCCAATTACTCTTAGATTGTTTTTTTTTCTGATTTCATCTCAGATGTTTTGAAAATTCTGCTCATGTTTTGTGAGTTTTATTTTCCTTTTTTGTAATCCATGCACTCAGGAAGCTTACTCAGCCTATCTTCATTGTCAGATGTTCTTTCTTTAATGGCTAAGGTTCTGTTTTCTATAGAGGTTAGTCTATTATTAAATTCTTCCATTTTTGTTCCAATGTGATTGAAGATTTTAGCTCTGTTACTTACTTTTTCAGTGTCTATTTCCTTGATAATAGAGTTTTCCATCTCTTAAGTTTTCTCACTTAGTCCCTTTATTAAATCTTCTTTTAGTTCATTGTTCCTTTTAGTAATCAGATCATAGATAATTAGTTCTTGGTTTTTATCCTGCTCCCTGTCTGTTTGTTCCTTGGTTGGGGAGTTGTGGGCTTGAGGTGAACCTTTTTCTATTTTGATTTCTCATTTTTTATAATTTTCTGGGTCTCTGAATTGGGTTTCCCTTATGGATCCAGGCTCCAGGAACCCATCTGGAATCTGTTGGGCATGTGGGACAGCCCACTGGATTGTAGAAGGACAGCAGCTGGGGTGTATTGCTGGATCCTGGGTTCTGACCGGAACTGGCCTCCTGAATGCCACAATGGGATTTGGACTCCTTGGCTGTGGGCATGGGCCCAATATGTCTTAACCTGGTTGGTATTGGCTGGGGCTGGGTAGGCACATGAGCAGTGGCTAAACAGTTTGTGCAAGCTATTGCATCCTGGGCATGGGTGGACTGTGAGTGCCTGGAGGCTCTGAACATGAGTTCTGGACCCACTTGCAGCAGCTGGGTGAGTGGGTTCCAGCGGGGGTCCAGGGTGCAGGTGTATTGCAAGTGCATGAGGCCTGGAACTGCGTGCAACAGCTGGGTGAGTCAGTTCCAGCAGATTCCTGGACACAGGTATCCAGAAAGCTCCAAGCTGGATGCCTGGACTTGTGTGCAGCTGCTGGATGAGTTGGCTCCAGTGGGGTCCTCAGTATGGGTGTCCTGCTAGCACCTGAGTCCTGGGTCCATACACAACATCTGGGCCAGTTGGCTCTCCTTATTTACCTATAAAACCCTCTAATTACATTATTTCAACCCAGATAGTTTAGGATAACTTCCCATCTTGCGTGAGTTTTACCATGTGAGAAAACATATTTAAAGGCCCACTGTATTAGTTGGGCATCTCTGGGGCCAATTATTCTGCCTCCTATGTGGCTTCAATCAAAACTCAGATCACAAGTGACTTAATCACATGGAAGTGGAAATATAGACCTGTGCTTGAAGGTGTTTTGAAGTTGTGAGTTTCTCCTGTCAAAATCATTACTACCATCATTTGCAGTGCCAAAGCAATAAGGATCATCTGCTTTGCCTGACATGGTTCTATATTCATGTGATACTGATTCTTCCCTCCAGGCCTTTGGTCACACCTGGAGTTCATTATGTGCTCCTTTCAGACAATTCAGATTCTACTTATCCTTTATGTCTTGGCTTCAGAACCAGCTTCTATGTGGAGTGTTCAGTTAATATTCTTTCAAGTAGTTAGCATCCACCCTGCTTATCTCTTTACCTGACTTTTTACTTTCTCTCTCTGCTGCTTGCTTTTGTGTCTGTATGTGCGGGGGTGGGGGTTCATGAAGGACTGGCATCCCTAGAAAGTAGGCATTTCGACTATCATTTCAAAATAAGGAAGAGAAAATGTAGGAAGACTATTTTGCCTCGAAGTCCCTAAGTATCTTGGACAGCAGAATAGCTGCCAAATCTAGTCCATTGCTTCAAATTTGATAATCCTTTGAGGTTGAGCATTTGCTGTTGGTTACTATAACTACGAGTTTGTAGGCGAACATTAAAACATAAAAAGATCCGAGTCTTTCAGCTACTTCAATAAAATTTGGAGATGAAATCTCCCTGAAAACCAGAAACTTAGGATTAATCATGACAACTAATTATATTAATTGTGCTGGCCTATGCCTAGGGGAGTCTTCTTTTGGATGGGCATCAAAACAACTGGGAAATTTGTTAGAAAGTTTGTGTCCAAATAGCTGCTTGATTAAGCTAACAAAAAAGTTCAGAGTTCAGGCAAAGTTATCTAAAAATATTATATTCTAAATTAAATGATAAGTGCCTGATAAATATCAGATAAAGAATTATCAATGCATATAATAACATGAACTTTTTAAATAATTGATTCATCTGCCAGAAATCTCTTGAATACTTGTCAAGTGTCCACATGTGTTTCTGAACAGACCACAGGCAATCTGAATCTACTCAGCCTCATAGAGAAAATATCTAAGACCAGTGGTGGAAACTATAAACAGTTGGATTAAAATGTAAAAAGAAAATTAATGAATCATCCAAATTTCTATATACTACCATGTTCAAGTATCTAAATAATTGCTTGGCTTTTATACTTTTTATCTGGACATCCCTTGGCTTAAAGACAAACAAGGTATCAAAATAACTCTTTGGAGTACTTCTAAATTTCTGGCTTTGGGGGCTCAAATAGGGCAAAGAAATACCAATTCCAGTGGTCATGAAAATATAACAATAGGAATTAAACTAATATATGCAAGAGACTGATTAAAAGGATATGCTGAGATATATGCTTCATTGATTCTATTTCTAATTTTTTGTGCACATGTTTCAGCAGTAAACAATTTTTTACAGAGAGGTTAATATATTGGTATCACAAAATTCTCTTTTTGGCCAGTTGCCATTTGAAGAACACTTAGTGTGCATCATAGATAATCTTTCCCTTTGAGGATATTAATATTTTATGAAAGGAGTTTTTAGATAAAGTCACACTATAGCCTTTCTATTCCTTTAGATTGAATTATCATTAATCTCCCTTCTTTGTAACTTTTCTTGGATTTATTACATTTTAGACCATATCCACATATGACCAAAAGTATATAAAAGTAAGAAATTAAGTCTCCAAAGCAGATTTTTGTTTTTGCTTGGCATGCCAAAGCGTATGTACCAGTTTGACAAAGAAGGCAGCCAAATCAGATGAAACAATTAGGCATTCATCATGAACATAAAACCCCAGAGAAAAACATGTCAATTTATTGTGCTATATTCCTCATAACATAGTTCAATCCACTTACTCATTCCTAACCCATTTTTGCTACCATCTTATTTTAAACCTTTTTCACCTGAAGTATTGTTATAATTTCCTATCTAATCTCTCAGGTTTCTTTTTTGTTCCTCAATCCATTCTACACATCTAGTTATAGTGGATTGGATGCTCAGTGTAAGGCAATACAGATTGGTGGTGGATATTGTGAAACAGAAATCAGAATTAGGCAACAGAAACATAAATAAAATCCAAGTGGGTGACTGAGGGTCTGGGAACTCCACTGGGAAGTTGTAGGAACCAGACTCAAAAGAGTTTTTATAGTGACATTTTCTAAAACTGTTTGCATTGTGGCAGGATAGTTCTAAGGCCACAGTTCCTCTAATAGCTGTCTGAGGTTTCTGTAATCATTTGTGTCACAGTATCTAGACCACATGGCTCTACCATTATTCCTCCTTGATAGTGCTTATGAATTTGAAGAGCTCTTGCTGGGTTCTGACCTGTTATCTCATATCAGTTTACTATATAAGACCATGATTCATAAACACATAGGATATGGCCTGTCATAAAATCAGTGCTCAATAAATATCTATAAAATATTATAATATGAATACATTTAGTCCAGCTGGTCTACATATTATGTATACATTATTCATATATTATCTTCTTTAGCTAGGGAAAATCCAGATTATCACCATCATCACAGTTGTCACCATCTGAGTGCTAATCAGAGTCTGAAAGTGAGCCACAATTTTATTAGAGCAGAAAATAGTAAAAATATAATAGGAATTTGAATTTGCCATTATAGATATATGGTTAACCCACATTTTACTAGGCATCACCAAAAGCAAATTTAAAATAACTGGCCCCCATTTTGTCTTCTGCAAAAGGCTTATTTCACATGTAATGTCAAAATTTCAATAGATTGTTTTCTCTTCTAAACCATCCCTGTGAAGTACATATCCTGTTGCCTCCTGCCTGATTATCAGAAAGATTTGAATTCTATGGTATTTGACAGTGTTTCCAAAGGTAGTAGTTCTCACCTGCAGTATCAGCATAGGCTCCTTGAAAACAGTTTCTTACTAAATTAAACTCTATTGCTGGAGTAAAGGGCATTTCTTCAAGGCTCTGATTTGATTTTATTCTTCTCTGCATTTATCAAGCAAATTAGTAATCACTTCACTGTGATTTTATAATGAATTACTCAGGCCCTAGACAAGGTGGCGAACAATAAAAAAAGTGAAGGGAAAATTTTTCCCATAAGTTTATTTGGAGTTTATTTTTCTATGAGTAATATTTGCCAGAATCTCAGTTATTCTGTGCTCATGTTTATAGTAGAGTGTTTATAATTAAACTAGAACCACAGTGTGTTAGATTTAACACCCCATTTTGTAGATGGAGAGTTCCAGACCC
>PVKS010045804.1:0-13610 GCA_004027875.1 Aplodontia rufa
TTTTTGCATATTTCATATGTAGTGGTTTTTGGAGAAGAAAACATTTTTCTTTAAAATTTTTAAAAGAGTGTCTTAATTCTTTTAAACATTAAAGGGTGGTTTAAATGTTTTATGTTACTAATAAGGTTAGTTTAAAAAAAGTAATTCACATTTGGTACCTACAAACCAAGAAAATTCACAATTCACTTCATGTTTGGACCAAAGACTATAATTGTTATTAAATCTTTACTTGAGGGTTCTATATAGAAAATGAATGAGATCTGTTATTAACTTTTTCTTGTGCATTTTACATCTAATCTAGATGAAACATGACTGCTTAACCAAATTAATGTAGGATTAGTATATTTTTTCCAAGAGTAATTATTATGTGAATTTGTTTTCATCAACATGTACACTTTTCAATATATAGATGTAACTTGATAAAATTCATAGGCAATCTCTTTATGAATTTTATTGGTAAGAATAAGTAAAATATGAAAAAATAATTTGGATATTTGCTCAAACTTTTCTATGTTATATGTTAATTTTCTGTCATACCCACAGTGGCAACATTGTCATAAGTTTATTCTCAATAAACTTGCAGTAATTTCAAAAAGAAAGTGTCTTTGTTGTGGCTCTTCCTTTAGCAAAATCCTTAAATTTAAAAATGTTTTTCTTATATTTCCTAAAAGTTCAATAACATAAAAACTAAACAGTAGTTGTAAAAGATTATCACTGAAATTATCTAGTTGAAATGAATAATACCACATTTAAGATTTTGTGTTTTAATTCTTTCAGCATATTATCTAATAAATTAGTAGTATAATTCTGACTTCTCCAGAATAGAAAGTGATTACTTCTTTCATTTTTTAAAATAGAAAGGGACAGTGAGAGAGAGATTGAGAAAGAGAGAATCAACTTTATTTAGTTTTTGACACGGCTTTCCTTTCTCTGATACTTCATTGTGTACGTGGTGCTGTAGTTGGAACTCAGACTCGCACATGCCAGCAAGCTCCCTAACTGCTGAGCCCCTGCTCCAGCCCTTCTTTCATTATTTTTAAATCTTTTATATGTGTTCAGTCATTCTGGCATAAAATTTCAAAATAATTTTTGATAACTATATTTTTCTATTACTTTTTGTGGACATTACTTCTAGAACATCAAAAATGCATATCAGAGTAAACATTATTTTTAAAGAATATCACAATTACTTTACTTTATGTTTTTCTCGTGTCTTTGGTGAATTCTGTCATTAGTTTGGAGTATATATCAGCATTTTTCAGTCCTAAAATTACATGTGTACTTACGTTGAGTGTAAGCAATATTTTATGATTCACAAATAAATCTATTTATTAATAGTCTTAATTGTAGAAATTATAGCTGAACTGTTTAAATTATAAATTCAATGAGAATAGTTTTCTGCCTATTTTTCATTGTTTCAACCCATATGTAAATCCTCATTAAATCAGGAATTTGTAATATCATCACTGTAAATTTTATATGAATCATATCAAAATCTACTTCTTTTGTATCTCTTGTTTTTAAAAATTTAAGAAGAATTTTCTAGATTCTTTTTCTTTGCTTTTTAGTTTTATTAAGCTGAACTACGGTTTTTTATTTCCATAATGATTTTGATATATGCTCAGTCCGAAAATAAATCTAAATAACATGAAAAATAAAATTTATATGATTGAAATGCTTTCTGATAAAAAATAAAGTACAAAATTGAATTGCAAAACAATTTTCATGTTTACAAAACAAGTTATTTCTTCATGAAAACATTAAATATTTCTAAGATAAAGTACAAATTATCATTAATAACAAAATTTAAAAGGAACATTGAACAAATCTGAAATTTTTAATTAATATAATTTTAAGAATGAAATTAAATATCAATAAATAATCTTTATAAAATTTATTAGCTAAATTCACCATTTGTGCATTAAAGAATTAGTGTCATTTTTCCTATATATTACATCAAACCTTATATTACATAATTTTTAAAAGAATATCAGTTCTTGGAAAATGTTTCTCAGTTGCTATGTCCATCTAGTGAAGTACCATGCCAATTCATAAGTAGCTGTGTTGGTATAAAGTGGAGTAAAAGAGTAAAGAAAATAGACAGAGGACAACTGATAAATGACTCTTTCCTGTGCAAAAATTCCATTATGTTAGTACTTACGTAAGAGAAATGATTGAATAAGTCATTTTCTACTGGCAAATGATTGTGATGCTCATGTTTCATCTCCAACAGATGCAGTGGCAGAATACTCAAACCTTCACTAAGTTGTACTGGGTATTAAAACAAGTTGCACAAAAATAAAACAAGTGTTTTCCTGGTGCTGGAAGAGAATTGTGAAAGTGAATATCTAGAGTTTGGGGTGCAGAGCTTTAGTGGAGAGATCTGGAAGTACCACAATTTCTAAAGGAGCTTTTGTAGTAAAATGTATAAGAACTTGGGCCAGGATGAGGTTCCTCTTCCTTGAATCTAACCAGTGTCCTGATATTAACATAGAATTTAATTTTCAGTGATACACATAGTTTTTTGGAGATACTTCAGAATATCTACTATATAGTTTTTGGTTAAGATGCTGGTATTTGTGGATGGATTCCAGCTATAAATAAAACAGTTAAAATTATTACAGTCTTCCCTTGGTATCTGTGGAGTATTGGTTACAGTACCTCAGCAGACGGCCAAGTCTGTATATAAAATGTTTTAGCATTTGCATATAACCTACCCACAGCCTCCCATATATTTTAAGTCTAGATTGCTTATTATACCTAATAATACAAAAATGTCATGGAAATAGTTGTTATACTGTGCATCTTAGGGAATAATGACAAAGATCTGTACATATTAAGTTTAGAGGGATTTTTTTTTCAAGCAATTTTGAACTGCAGTTCAAAATGTTTAACTAAATCTACACTTGGGTACCAGTGGATTCAGTAAGCATAATATAATGAGCGGAAATGTTACATAAGAAAAAAAAAAAAGAGGATTCTCAAGTTAGTGTCTCCAAGTTTGAGTTCTGGTTTCAACATGTCAGAAAATTACTGCATTTCTCCCTTCAAGTAGTCCATCAGACTGTCAGCCTTCCATGGACATCACCGGGTGGGTCCCTCCTGTGTTCTCTTCTCCTTCTTCCCCAACCTATACTCCTTGGGTTTCAGACCTCTTCATTTCTTCCTCAGTGGTCCTTTCCTTCAAGTTCATTTCTGGTTCAAGTTTCTAGATAATATATTCCGTCTATTCTCTTAAGGAATCTGGACTATAGGAGTCAAAGTTGCAGGAAAACAACACATTTTGGTTCAGATTTGGAGTAAAAATTTTTTGAAAAACTTCTGGCTTTTTAGTATATTGGAGTCATACAAATTAATTTAAATTTGTTTTTATATTTAAAAGTTATCTTATCCTTAAAGAGTTTTTTGCTTTTATATCAAAGAATCTTAGTATCTTTGTTGATTAAAGATCAGAGGGCCCAGAAAGTGGTGGTGAAACACTTTGCCCCAAAAAGAAGTTAAGGCTGGGGAAGAGAATTCTATATGTAATGTATGTGTATATACATATACATACATATATAAACACATATATGCACATATATATATATACATATATACACCCTTTGGTACACACACAATTAATATAGATGTAAATAGATAGAGATACAGATATCACTGTTCCTTTACTTACAATGGAGCTATATCCTGATAAACCCATTATGAATTGAAAATGTGCTTAATAAACTGAATCTAGCGCATGGCATAACTTAGCAGTGCAGTACAATGCACAGCCTCAGTAGCTTCCTCTTGCGGCCACATGGCTGGCTGGTAGTTATGACTTATTGCCTGTGCCCGGCATGGCAAGAGAACATTGCATTGCATATTGCTGGCCAGGAAAAAGATCAAAATCTAAACTTTGAAGTTCAGATTCTTCTGAGTATCACTTTTACACTGTCACAAAGTGAAAAATGACTTGGTTCAATCATAAATCAGGAACCATCTGTATTTGTGAGAAGAATAAATTCTTCTTTTAGACACTAGGTTTTGGGATATTTTTTCAATGCAACACCAGGTTACTCAAATAGTTACTTCACTTATAATTTTCTATATGTTTAAGGTAAAACAACAAAATTATTTGATGGATATTTGTAAGAATTTTTTATTTGCTCACACTCACAACAACTCATCTAGAATGTGACAGCTTTTTGTCTGTAAACTACTGCAAAATTGAATATACATAACAATGGATAATTACCTCAATAGTTCATTAAAAGGCTTTCTCTTATCGAGGGAGAATACATTTAAAAAGAGCCTTTTCATAAGAGAAATGTTTTTAAAACTGGTTTGAAAGAGAATTCAAACCTTAAAATCATTGGTTGTATCTGCAAAGCACTTTTCTTATTAATTGTTAGAGAATGCCAAAGTCCCTAGTGGTACACACGGCAAAACAAGCTGATTAAGTGGCTTGGTATTATTTTTAAATTACTTAATTGCCATTTAATGAAATAGGGAGCTCCAACTTCCATGCTACCTAATAAAATGGTTACTCTGCAAGGAATGAATTGCTGGTTGCATTGACCTTGCAGAGCAAGCTGGGTTTAAAGAAGCCACATAATACATTTCTGCAATGATGGTGTAGGGAATGAAAGCCATATTACTGGAAATGTGCATGTTAGCATTTATATCCCTTTTATAATTGCTGAAATAATGGCCAACATACATTAAGAAATGTCTGGGTATTCCACTGGGTGCCCTGATTGCAGTCAAACCACACATATGAACACCTCTTAATTGCCAAAGTAATTTCTAAGGAACTAAAAACACAGTTCATTTGCTTTTCCACCCTGCCCCTGGGAATGTGCAATTTTGCTTCATTACAACCACTCAACCTTTAGCCCTCATCCACTTCAGAAAGGTTTGCAGTGTTTTAAGCATAATAAAAACAGCACCCATATGTAGCTATGCACAATTCCATTATGTTTTTAGCACCACTGCTTCCAAGTTTGGAATTAGCTAAGGTCAAAGACAGCAATTTAGTCATACCAATGCATGTTTATTTTATGTGCCTACTTTAAAAGTGTATGTGTCCCCTCCCACAAAAGCATTTTTGGGAAGGGAGACTGACCTATTTTTAGTTTTGTGCACTGCATCATCTAATCAAACTGAGTAGGTTGGTAAAAAAAATGAATCTGAGTAATGCATGCTATCTCAGATTTCCCCTCACTATTTCCAAACAAATTTCAATATTGAATTAATATTCAGTTTTAAAAAGAGCAACTTATATTAATGTTCATATCCACAGCAATACACACACTATTCTATTTGTATGTAGGTGTATATATATATATATGTATATATATATCAATAGTATATTTTTAGGGTGTGCATATATATATACACCATGTATAAACATACATATATTTACATAATCCTCCATATTCAGAGGTTCCATATCTGAGAATTTGAACATAGACTGAAAATATTCAGAATCAGCATTGCATCTGTAGTGAACACACAGACTCTTTTCCTTGTTTTTTGTTCTTTAAATGATACAATACAACCATTTACATAGTATTCGCACTGTTTTGGGAAGTGGAAGTAATCTAGAGATTATTTAAAGTGCACAGAAGGGTGTGCATACATAATATGCAAATAGTACATCATTTTATATAAGATACTTGGACATCCATGGGTTTTGGTACTTGCAAGAGCCCTGGAACCAACCCCCATGGATACAAAGGGATATGGATACACACACACACACACACACACACACAAACACATTCCATACACACACACACACATTGATATGTGTGTACATAACTAACTATAAGTATAGTACATATATATTTCATCTTCAATTATTAAAATTATTTTCTTCATGTCTACATTATATTCCCTTTCTTTCTTCCCCTTTCTGTCATTATTCACATTTTTCACTTTTTGTTTTCATCCCATGGCCTGTTCTTTGTCACATAGCAAGTCATCTCTTCCCATATATCACTTATTTGTTGGTGATTATCCATAATTTATTGCCTCAATGTTGGATTACAGTTCTCAGATTTTCCTTTCCTTATCCTCTTTGAGACTGTGCAAGTTAGGTGAAAATAACAATCCCTGGGGTTGGCCAACTAACTACTATATTTAGTCAGTAGAATCTATTCCCATGACTCCTGTGTTCAACTCTTGGTGGGTTTGTTATATATAAATATAATAAATGCAGAAAAACTTGCAGATCTGCTAGGAAATACATATTATTTTCTTTTGATATTTACTTAGATCCTGGGTATTGTCATAACCATTTCTGCAACAACACGAAAAGAACCTAAGAATGCAGAGAGAATACAACAGAGATGAACAAAGATTTTTATGACATATTTAAGCATTTAATTTCAAAATTACTTATGTTAGAGACATGTCAGTAATATAAGACAACGAGCCTCTGTGTCAAGTTCATGTGGATTTCTTTTACTTTCAACTAAACACAGAAGAAGGGGAAAAAAAAGAAAACCATGCTATAAAATTCTTGATTGTTTTCTGTCTCCTTAGATTTCTGTTGTTTTCTACGGTACTTCCCCAATCCATGCTCTATTTAATTTTATTGAGTCTGTCTCATTTTTTCACATTTTTTTCAATTTCCTGTCACATTACCTTCCCCATTGCCTTTAAATTTATCCATCCTGTTACAAGCTCCATTACTACGGCTTCGTCCATTCTTAAGTCAAATGGAATGAAAATTTTTTTTCTCATATATTTGCTGAATCATGAGCAGGGAACACAATTTTAGTAAATTTGACATATTTAGACAAACTCTGTAAATTTGACATATTTAGACAAACTCTGAACACAATATAAAGAAACTATGTCTTTTTTTACATTATTCAAGGGCAACAGTAGTCATTGTTTTCTTTCTTCTGTGATATTTTAGCTCCTGTATCAATGTTCCTTGTTCTCAGCAACAAGCTCCTTTCAGAAGTAATAAAGTTCGTAATCTTTAGAAACAGCAAATTATATATGTAAATTAAATGAAATTAAGGTTTATTAAAAATTTATAGTAATGCATAATGAAAAACCCTATAATTGTATTTCATTTATTAATACATGAAATATTGAGGAACTACAATAACAATATTTAATATGGAGTATTTATTATAATAGATTATATCTGCTCATATTCAAAACCTGCTAGAGAAAATTTCTTTCAAAATGTCTTTGAAAATTAACTCAATTTATAAAAACAAATGTTTTAGTCAGCTTTCTTTGCTATTGTGTCTAAATTACCTGACAAAAACTATTTTAGAAGGAAAAGTTTATTTAGGGGCTCATGGTTTCCATAGAAGGCTGGCTCCATTCCTGGGTGCTGAAGAAGGCATGGCTCTAGGGAACAGTGAGACTCCTCTCATCAGATACAAAATATATATCCCAAAAGAATGCCCCCCCACAGCACCTCCTCCAGCCACACCCTATCAACCTATACTTATCAGTTAATCTCTTTTAGATGATTAACTCATTAATTGGGTTAAGGCTTTCATAATCTAATAATTTTGCCATACAGTCTTTTTGGTAAAATGGTCACATATTGAGCTTTTGGGAGACACCTTTTATCCAAACCATAACACCAAATATAGTAAAAAGAATGATACACATGGGCTGGAGTGGTGGCTAAGCAGTTACAGATGAGGTATGGGTTCAAACACCAGCACCACATACACAATGAAGTGTCGGAGGAACCAAAGCCACACGAAAAACTAAATAAAACTGATTCTCTCTCTCTCTCTCTCTCTCTCTCCTCTCTCTTCTAAAAATAAGGAATTATATATAAATGGCAATGGATATGTTATCATCATGCTCTAAATAACAATCAAAACTCATTGTCCTTCAAATAGTAACACTTTAATTTTTGCTTTGTGACGATTATTATCTTTGATCTGAAACAATTCAAGGAATGCTTCTATAAATAAGTCATTATAGCTGTAAGTGGCAAGTTTTACCTATTATCTGGTGACATCTAAAATTCCAGATGACTCTTTAGGGCTATTTAATTGCAACAGGTAAAGAGGTATGATATTGCAACTTTAGTGCACCTTGCTATAATGTGAGAACTAAATTATTGAGTAAGTTATAATCTTTGCTTTTGCTTATCATGGAAGGTTTTGCTTCACCTAGAGTTTATTGCTGGAGTAGAAGATAAAATCATCAAATACAATATGATGGTATTGACAGAAAGTTACTTTCGGAAGAAAAGATTAAGTATATCTCACTATTTCTGGAGAAGTTAAAGAAAGAATCCATATAAAAGAATTGTATTTAAATATGAATAAGAGAATATATTGAGTACTGGATGGATATGGAGGAGCTAATGTAAGCAAAGGGATAAGAATATTCAAAATTTTGAAAATCTAAGAACATATGGTTATACACTTCCCTTGATCAAACTTAGTCATATATTTCTGAGAACTCTTTCTTAATTTGTGCATTATGGATATACAGAAAGGTGAAAATCACTGTGGTATATTCATACACGTATGTAGGAAAGTTTGGTCGATTCATTCCAACACTCTTCCCTTTTCCCATCCTTTTTCCCTTCACCTCAAGCCTCTTTGTCTACTCCATTCATCTATATCTATTTTATTTCCATGGGATTCCATGCTCACTTTTCACCCTTTAATTTCATTTAGCTTCCACATATGAGAGAAAATATTTGTCCTATGACTTTCTGGGTCTGGTTTATTAGCATAATATTTTCCTGTTCTATTCATTTACAATCAAATGCCATAATTTCATTCTTCTTTATGTAAATGAGGTAAAACTTCATTCTTCTTTATGTAAATGAAATAAAACTTCATTATGTAACTACACCACATTTTTTGGCTATGTGTCTGTTGATGGGCACCTAGGTTAGCTCCATAATTTGAATCTTGTGAAATATGCAGCTATAAGCTTTGATGTGGCTCTATCCATATAGTATGTTCTTATTAAATCTTTTGGATATATACTGAGAAGTGAGTTAGCTGGGTCATAAAGTTGTTCCATTTCCAGGTTTTGAGGAATTGCCATACTTCTTCCCAGAGTGATTGTACTAATTTTCTGTCCCACCAACAATATATGAGTGTACCTCCCCCCCAACATCCTTATTATCATTTTTTATTATTCATATTTTTAATAATTGCAATTTGGACTAGAGTGAGATGAAATCTCAATATAGTTTTGATTTGTATTTCCCTGATTGTTAGAGATGTAGAACATTTTATTCATATTTTTATTTGTCCTTTATATTTCTTCTTTTGAGAAAAATCTGTTTAATTTCTTTGGTCCATTTACTAATTGGGTTATTTGTGGTGGTTTTTGGTGTTAAGTTTTTTGAATCCTGGGAAAGCATGTATACTCCCCAAGTGGGATTCTCTTTCTTCGTTTCCAGAAGTGATTTTTTTCTCCCTCTCTCATATTCTTCCCTTTTCCAAAATAATAATAATAATAATAGTAATGATAATAATAATTTTTCTGAATTGGGTTAAATAAATAGTTAAATACCAGAGGGTGCTAATAGAGAAGAAGAAATTCTGTTTACTAATCTTTTAAATGCCACCTTTAGAGACATATTAACTCCTACCTATTTTCCACATAGCCTGATTTCTCTAAAATGTGATTATAGACCCGGACTTTTTGTCATCAACTCAAATCTGGTAATCATTCCTTGTTTGAGAAAAAACAGGATAGAATAATTTTAGGTGTCTCTATGATTTTTTTTCATTCAATTTCAAAATTATACTATTGAGATAAGAGCTAAGTTAGAGGTAAGAAGATGATTCTGTAATTATACAATTAAGTTTTTAACTTAGATGCTAAAGTTTGAAGAAATTCTTATGAGAAGTTCAAGATTTGGATAATTATAAAAAATTAAACGCTTGGGGGAAAATAAACATAATTTACACTAATTGACTGAAACATACTTCATAGACATTTACTCCAATGAAAAATTCAGACAAAGGTCTCATTAAAAGACATAGGCTGAAGCGATTTTAGAATAATGACAGTGGAATTATCATTCCACAATTCTTTTATACATAAACTAATAGCAAAGAAGTGATAGTTTTAAAGTTATGTATTTAATTCTAAATGCTTGTTTTTTTTTCACTTGACTTTTTTATCGGTGCATTAAAGTTGTACATATTGATGGGTTTATTGTTACATATTCATACATGCACAAAATATAACAATATTTTTGGGCCCATATCTCCTCTGTGGCACTCCCGCTTCCCTTCTCCTCTCCCCTGGTCACTTGTTTCTGCTCATCACACTTTGAAATTAATTGTATGTGAATTATTCAGTTTCCTAGGGGTGAAGAATTATATTTTCCATTCCCCCATTAAAATCCTTTTTCTCCCTACCATTCTTCCTCCCCCTCCCCTTTGCTTTCTCTACTCTACTAGACTTCCTTTAGTTCTTCTACTAATTTGTATTAAATACCTATTTTTAATTGCCTTCTTCTATAGAATGCAATGTGAACAGAGAATTCACGTGTTAAAAAGAACATAGGCAACACATAGTCCATGTTGATGAGTGAGTGGTTGAGTAAGTTGAGATGGGGTAGAGGTCTAAGGGTTTTTTTGTTTATAATATAACATGCCACATTTAGGGATAAGTTTAGAGTCATATTTGGGGTTAATATACAGGACTATTTCTTTTATTGCAAAAATAGTTTTACAAGGATGCCTTGTTTGTTGTTTCTAACTATTCACTCAGGCAATAATAGAATTGTAGCATTGAATTATTGTATTAATTCAAATGTGTCAATCAAATAAAAAAGATTTTTGAACATTTTATACATATGCAGGCATATCCTGACTTACTTTCAAAACAATGTTAAATACCTACAAAATTTGAATTTGTTTTCAGGAAAAAAGATCTCTGTAAACTTAAATGAGCTATTTCTTTACAATAATTGTATTTATAGGAGAAAATCTGACATGAGAAATAAGGAAGAAAGCACCTTAACTCCAGTGTATAATTTCTCTGCTTGCAATTAACCTTTTCTCATTGTTTTAATAAGCACAATCAGATTAAGAAGGAAAAAAAATATATGGCTTAAACAATCATGTTAGCATCCAGTTCTCATTCTCACATTATGTGTTCATATTCTGATATTAAGGATAGAAAATGATATGCATCTGTCCTAATATCTGTTACAAAATATATTTGCCAAATTCCAATTTCTGTGCAATTATGCAATAAGGAAATCCAAAATTATGTAAATAATTTTGCATGTGTTGCTCCTGAAGGTATAATAGTAGACTATTTTAAAAAGTCAGGAAAGGGTGCTAAGTAGTGAAGTTTTGAGAAGAATTTCAATGTACAAGGTCCATTAGAATGGTATTTATTTTTGGTTTTATTTCTTGCACAATGAGTCTTGTTAAGGAAGTTGGTGCCTACACCTATATGATGGAATGTTGATCCTAATTTTTCTTCTAACAGTTTTATGGCAGATAGTTTAATTTCTAGGCCCTTGATTCATTTTAATTTAATTTTTGTGTAGGGTGAGAGATAAGGATCTAATTTCATTTTTCTACATATGGCTATCCAGTTTATTGATCACCATTTGTTGAACAGGCTCATTCCTCCAAACTAACAGCACATGGTTAAAGATTTATCTCTGTGTCTCTGTGTCTTCTCTTTTATTCCTTTGGTTTGCATGTCTGTTTTGATAACAATACCATGCTGTTTTTGTTACTACAACTCTATAGTATAATTTCAGGTCAGGTATTATGATATAATCTGCTTTGTAATATTTTTCCTTAGTTTTGCTTTCACTCTTCCAGGTTTCCTATTGTTCTAAATAAATCTGAGAATTAATTTTTCTATACCAGTAAAGAATGTCATTGGTGGGCTGGAGAGGTGGCTTGGTGATTACGGCACTTGCCTGGCATGTGCAAGTACACGGGTTCAAACCCCAGCACCCACGTACACAACTAAGTGTCAGAGCAACTAAAGCTATGTGAAAAACTCAATAAAAATTGATTCTCTATCTCTCTCTCACTGTCCTTCTTTAAAAAAAAATGTCATTAGTACCTTGATGGGGATTCCATTGAATCTCTACAGCAAGAGACCAGAAGATGGTGAGTTGCAGGAAGGGTGCTTTGTTTCTGGCTCAATGATTGGAGGAAAAAACTCCAGGACAGCACCAATTCAAAGACACAGAAAGGAGATTTTCAAAGATGTGGAATCAAACTAGAAGAGGTCCACTTCAAACCCAGAACTCCCCTCTCAAGGAGCCCATGGCTAGGGAGCAGGATGAAAATCTAAAAAAAAAAAATTATTAATGATCTGATAACTAAAAGGAACAATGAACTTAAAGAAAATTTAATCAAGAGACTAAGAGATAAAACTCAAGAGTTGAGAAACTCTCTTATCAAAGAAATAGATATATTTAAAAGGAAAGAAACAGAACTAAAATCTGCAATCAATGACATTAAAGAAACCATGGAAGAATTTAATAATAGACTAACTACTACAGAAAATAAAACCTCATCTATTGAAGATAGAACTTCTGACAAAGAGGACAGGATAAGCAAACTTGAGTGCACAGGTGACAAAAAAAAAGCAACTAACAGAATATGAACAGAATTTTGAAAATGTCTGGGATAAAAGGAGAAGAAACAATCTAAGAGTAATTGGGATACACAAAGAAATTGAAAAGCAAATTGATGGTATAAGGAACATTCTCAAGGATATTGTTAAAGAAAAATTTTCCCATATAAAATAGAGTCAGACATGCTCATTTAGGAAGCTTACAGGACACTCAATAGGCCTAACCAAATGAGAAACTCACCAAGACACATCATATTCAAAATGTACAACAGGGATATCAAGGAAAGGATATTAAAATCTGCAAGAGGGAATTACCAAATCACAATCAGAGGCAAAGCAATCAGAATTACCTCTGACTTTTTGGCTCAGACTCTGGAAGCAAGAAGATCATGGAAGGAAATCTTTGAACAGCTGCATGACTACAATGTGCAGCCAAAAATACTATACCCAGCAAAACTCAGCTTCAAATTTGAGGGGGAAATAAGAACTTATGAAAAGATCAAACTTTCAGCATTTGTGAAAAGAAAACCAGCTTTAAAAAGAATCCTCAAAGATAAACTCCAGATAGAAGAACAAGCAAAAACTACTCAAAACCCACAGAGGAAAGTCAATAAAGGTATTTCAACACCCAACCAAGACAGCACAGAAATTACTAATAAAACACAATGACAACCACACTTCTAACACTGCATGTGAATGGTCTCAATGTACCACTCAAAAGGTATAGATTAGCAGATTGGATCAAAAAGCAAAATCCAACAATATGCTGCCTATAAAACACCCACCTAACAAGTAATGACATCCACAGATTAAGGGTGAGAGGATGGGAAAAAAATGAACCATACAGACAGCCCAAGAAAGCAAGCTAGTATTGCAATACTTATATCTGACAAAGGAGATTTCAAACATAAACTCATCAGAAGAGATAAGAAGGACACTATATAGTAGTAAAGGGAACACTACAAAAGGAAAATATGAACTTAGTAAATATATACTCTCCAAATAACAATGATCCCAACCATGTGAATAAATTACTCCATGGCATA
>PVKS010045805.1:0-13606 GCA_004027875.1 Aplodontia rufa
GTGTGCAATATTTTAAAATCACATTGTGCATGTGATTTTTTGGATAAGAATAATGAACCTTTTAAAAGTTAAAAAATAATTCCTGTGTTCTTTTTTTATGAATGGTATTCTACATACATGGGATTAGTGTACACATATATACACTCACACATATTATTTACATAATATGTAGCATCATAACATGTTGTGCAGAAATGTTCATTTATTTGACAAAAGTTTGGCTTTTATAAGTACACAGGCACATTTCCTAAGACTTAGAAATGTGTAAGTCCCTATGGATCTGGGCAATGGCTCAAGTTTATTTCCTCTCTCAATGCTAAGGCTTCAGAATGATAATTTGATTTTTTGCAATGAACAGGAAATTGCTATTAATTGCTATTAATCTAGTCCCTATCCCTCTGTAAGAACTAGAAAGGATGAAATTTGTACCTGTTCACAAGTAATGTCTGATCTTTCGGTGCCATGACCCACTTTGCTGGATCAATATATTTGAATCTTAAAGATTTAAATGAAACAGTTCTTATGCATAGAGATGGAAAGATCTCTCCTTAAGCAAATTATGTGACCTCTCTTGAATGCATCGGAAGATGGAAACTGGAAATACCGCTGAGAAGGCAGTGTTTACTGTTCTTGTGTCTCCTGGAACTGAGTGTCCCCCTGTGTAACAGGTGCTTAGACAACTTGTTATGAATGCTAAATACTTAAATATCATGTGGACCTTTCCCCTTCCCATGGCAGAATAGGGTGTGCATGTATAAATGTTCAGCAAATGAGCTAATTCGAATAGCTAACATACTTGTCATGTTTACTGGAAAATAATCCAGTCTTTGGTTCATTTGCATTGTTTGAATATTTTTTCTGGCCAGGTGTAATGGTACACACCTGTAGCTCCAGCAACTCAGGAGGTCAAGGCAGGAGGATGGTGGCAAGTTTGAGAACAGCCTGGGCAATTTAATGAGACCCTGTCTCAAATACAAATGAATAAATGAATAGGGCTGGGAATGTAACTGAGTGTTAGAGCATCCTTGGGTTCAGTCCTCAGTGCCTTTAATATATATTTTCCTCTGTTTCACCTACTCTGTGACAGTTCCTTTGTAAGCAAGCTGCTACCCGATAGATACTGCCTCTGTAGATCAGAATGAGTTTACTAAACTCAGAAGGAGGCATGGAGGGAGGAAGGCAGCCATTTAAAAAATGAATAGACAGAGTGGCTCAGCAGCTAAGGCGCCTGCCTAGCATGTGCGAGTACAGGAGTTCGAACCCCAGCACCACAAACACAGCGAAGTCTCGGAGCAACGAAAGCCACATGAAAACCTAAATAAAAAGTGTTTCACTCTTTCACTCTCTCACTGTCCCTCTGTCTTTAACAAAAAGAAAAGAAAAAAATGAACATACACTGTATCTAATGATTTGGCTACAAAGATAGGAGGTCCGGCTTAGTTGAAAATGTTTTCCGGTGCAACATCCAGAAGATTTTTTAGGTACTGAGAGGGTAAAGGACCTGGTACCTCTGGAGACCTTTATCTAGTTGTTATATGGTGGCAGAAACCTGAAGTTTTCCTCTACTTACATTGTTGCACGTCTCCTGTATGTCAGTGAAAAATCCTTTAATACATGCACTGTGGTAGTTTTCACTAGTTTTATGTGTTTCTTATTTTTTGTGTCAGTCTCTTGGGCTTACCCCTTCAGTCTTGCCTCTGCCTTCCCAGCAGCTGGGACCATAAGCAGGAGCCACTGCACTGGGCTATGTGTGGTTTTTTTTCTATGTAGAATTCTAAATTGTGCTTTTATTCCTCATCTATCACATCCATTTTCATGTAACTGTCTTCTTAGAAAATTCTTTCTAGAGGTTATCATATTTGATTACATATTTATACATGTGCCATGCATAAGAGACTTGAGGTTTCCATTTTTTAAAATAATAGCTTTCTTTAAAGCAGATTTAGTTTTATAGAGAAACAGTGGAGCTGGGCTCAGTGGTGTTTGCTGTAATCCTAGCTGTTTGGAGGCCAGGGCAGGCGGGTGCTGGAACCCTGGAGATGGAAGCCAACCTTGACCATGAGCAAGACACCGACTGCCTCAGAAAAGAAGAGACAAGTGAGGTGGAAGCGCATTGCTCTTAACAAAATGCACGCTTTGTGTGGGGGTCTAGTGGTGCTGCTGGGCGCTGTGCGAGGCTTGCAGATGCGTAGCAACAGGTGAGCACCATGGGATAGCAGCAGTTTCATTGTCCTGAAAGTTACCCGCAGTGGACCCGTGCTTCCTGCCTGGTTTCAAACCCTTGCCAACCACTGATTCACTGCCTTCGAAAGAGACTTTGGGTTTCCGCTTGCTTTCTCTATTGCTGAATTTTCCGTCCACCACACGTGCTGTGATAACAGAGGGAGGACCCAGGGCCACAATGCTTCTATCTCCATTTCCCCAAGGTGGATGGAATTCAGAGCTCACCACTGACTGACAGGCCTGACAGGCAGCTTTGCCTTCTCTCACTTCCTGGGCAGGAGACCTGGGGAAGCAGAGCAAAGCCCCAGATAGCAAGGGGGAGGGAAGAGGGGAGAAGACTGTGACGGGGACTCCTAGCAGGGCTTGATCTTTCAGATGCGGTGACTCCTCAGTACCACCGTAAAGCTGTCCATCAAAGTGCATGAACCCAACAACAGGTGTAAGTGACAGTTAGTGGCTCCCACAAAGGTGCTTTACTTTTCTTGGGCCAATGATTCTCAGGAAGCTTGCACCTGAACCTTTGTATGTGATACACCTCTGTTCCAAGGTGCACGGAGGTGTACGTGATGCAGCTCCATCCCAAGGTGCACGGAGGTGTTCATAGTTGCTGCTTTAATTGAGGAGACCTCACGTGCATCTGGCTCTCATGTTGTGCAGTTGTAATGCATGTGGACCTTACTGCAATTTTAGGAAGCGTGACTTTTCCTTCCCCCCTTATCTATTACGGGGGGATCTGGGAGAAACAGGACCAGGCCATCTAGCTTTAACAACCTGCTCTGAGCTACCACTGTTCCCACCCTGGCAGGATGTGGGAGAGCACCTCTTAGAAGCAGAGTAGTTCTTCATTTTTTGCAGGTAAATCCCTGCATTTGCTCTCTGGCCTCCTCTCAAATAGCAGTGCACCACGTCTCTGATCATATCCTGGGAGCAGTGCACATGGCAAGGCTGGTGAGTGGAGCAGGGGCGGGCAACTCCCTGGACTGTCAGCACTTGGTCCCCTGCCTGAGAGCCCTGACCTCACTGCTTTAGGATTGCTACCTTCCGATTTCAAACTTAGGATGATTTGATGAGCTGGTTTCCTGGGACTCTCCCTAAGATGAAAGATGATGTTCTAAACACTGAATGATGTTAGGGAAGAGCATAGCAAGAAATCCAGGGCTAGCTTATTATCACATAAATGCACTCATTTGATCCTTATTAACACTTGAATTCTTTTTTGGGGGAGGGTACTAGGGATTGGACTCAGGGGTTCTTAAGTACTGAACTAGTGCCCAGCATTTTATTTTATTTTGGGG
Organism: Aplodontia rufa; assembly: GCA_004027875.1. Lineage (NCBI taxonomy): Eukaryota > Metazoa > Chordata > Mammalia > Rodentia > Aplodontiidae > Aplodontia > Aplodontia rufa. Next base: position 3,519 of record PVKS010045805.1, read on the forward strand.
TAGGATCTCTCTAAGCTGCTTAAGGTGTTGCTAAGTTGCTAACGCTGGCCTTGAACTTGCAGTCCTCCTGCCTCAGCCTCCTGAGCTGCTGGAATTACAGGCATGTGCCACTGTGCCTGGTACAGCCTTGAATTTTAATATACACTAGTAGCATAAGTTCCAAGACCCACCGTGGATTCATAAAATCATAGATGAAACCAAATCTATACATACAGGTTTCTTCCTATACAGATTTATGTGTGATAATTTAATTTATAAATCAAGCCCAGTAAGAGATGAACAACAATAACTAATAAAGCAGAATGATGGGCTGGAGTGGTGGCTCAGCAGTTACTGTGCTTGCCTGGCATGCACAAGGACGCAGGATCGAACCCCAGCACAACAAAGTGTTGGAGCAATAAAAGCCACATGAAAAACTAAAATAAAATTGATTCTCTCTCTTTCTCTCTCTCTCTCTCACTGTCCCTCTCTCTCTTTAAAAATAAAGTGCATAAACGAAGTCAAAATCTGAGAACATACTTCACATTGTGCAGATGATATGACTCTTTTGTGCGTGTATGTGTGCATGTTCCTGTGTGTAAATTTTCTCACAGGTACCAGTACCATTAAAATCATTCTCATAGTTTTCAAAGCTGGGGAATCAAACCCCGAGCCTCATGCATTCTAAATAAGCACTCTGTCCCTCAGCTCCACTCCAGTCCCATTATTTAATTGTTTATTATAATATTTATGATATAGAAAAAATAAAATAAATAATGGTTTGAGAGTCATTGAATTCCTAATAGTGAAAAAATGAACATTCTTAGTCATTTTCAATTTGCTCGATTCACCTCTGCCCATGTTATTCTTTAAAATGTGTTAAATATTCCTGGTGTGGTGGACATGCCTGTAATCCCAGCAACTCAGGAGGCTGAGGCAGGAGGATTGTCAGTTCGAGTCAAGTCACCTAACAAGGTCCTAAGCAATTTAGCAAAACCCTATCTCAAAATCAGAAAGAAAGAGGGACTGGGGATGTGGTTCAGGTGTAAAGTACCCCCCAGTTCAATTCCTGGTAGCAGGAAATAATTGTTAAATACAACATGAAGGTGGAGCACATGCTCAACATGAGTGAGAGTGGGGTTCGATCCCCAGCTCCCCTCAAAATTGTTAAATATGACCAAGGAGATGCTTCATTCTGGGAAGCCTGGGTCATAGATTATAAAGTTAAAATTGGGGTTTCCTTTCCTCCTTGTTTCTGTGGGGCATGGATGGCCTGAAAGGAGGGATGATCAGTGTGTTGGACATAAGGAAAATCACCTGAAGGATTACATGTGCTAGGAAGACCATGCAGCTACGCCCTCCCTTGCACTATGTACTGGAAGGTCTAACGAAACGGTTACTTCATTTCCCAATAATAGTGAGGTGTAACATGGACAACTAAAAAAGAGAACTGTTTGGAGCTGGGGTGAGGCTCAGTGGTCATGCAAGCTCAGCATGTGCAAGGCCCTGGGTTTGAGCCCCAGCACCATAAAAGAAATAAAATAAATAAAAAGTTTAAGTGACCGTGGTCCCCAGCATTTCAGCAGCAGGCACTTCCGCATCCTGAGTAGTGTTGATTATTACTGAGGTGCCAACCTCCAGGATTAGGAGAGAGTGTGTGTCTGTGGCTTCAGCGACCCAGCCTGCAGCCCTTGGTGATGGCAGCCCAACCCCAGGAATGCATCTCCCCAGTTCCTTGCAGTGTCTCACCTGGTGGCTATGCAGATGCTTGTACCCAATGCTGCATCACCCAGAATTTTCATCCTTTTACCCTGGGAGCTTTCCGTAATTCACAGCCTGCTACTGCGGAGCATCCTGGACTCCTCCCACTGTCTGCAGCATTGACATTTCATGTGTGTCAGCGAATATATATTGAGGTCCTACCATGAGGGAGCAATCTCCACATTTTACAGGACGTATTTCCATATAGAGTGTGAAGTATAGTGTGTGTACTGAAAAGTTTATAATATTGTTAGGGGTAAAGTGTGCATCCATTTCTCTCTCTCCCTCTCTCTTTTTCTGTACTGAGGATTGAATCTAGCAGTTCTTGCATGCTAGCAAGTGCTGTCCTGGCCCATATCCCTACTCCAACCTTTTAAAAATGTTTTATTTCAGACACGGTCTTGTTAACTTGCTGAGGCTGGCCTTCAACTTGTGATCTTCCTGCCTCAGCCTCCCAAATAGCCAGGAGGTCAGGTGTATACCATTGATGTTCCTTATTTACATCTTTTAATTACATATACTGTCTAAGTCCAGAGATTTAGCTCAGTGGTCCACTGCTTACCTAGCAAGAATGATCCCCAGCATTGCAGAACTGAAAAGAAAAACAACAAAAAAGCATAAATATATGAGAGGCAGGTGGAGACTGGAGACACGCTGCAGGGAATGCAGTGCCTTGTGGAGACTCCTGGGCATCCTGGCTGACCTTGAGCATATCCTGCAAGGTCGTGGTCCAGGCGAAGTGTTGGTTATAATTTTTATTAAGGTACAAGTAAGTCTGTACAAGACCAAGGGGAACTTGCCACTAGCCCACATTCAGAAAACCACAGAAGATAGAACACAAGCACATCCAACCAGTCTCCCAGAGATAATGCACTGTTCATTTGACATTTGTCCTTGTGTTGAACAAGATAGTCCAGCAGCCACCTCTTAACTGAGGTTTTATGTCCCATAGTTTAAGTCACCACTATCAACTGTGATCCAGAAATATGCTACATAAACAGGAGATTTTGAGAGGACAGAGACAAACAGATGGAGAAAGAGCCCACTAGCATATAATTTAACGCTTACTGTTGTACTTTATTAGTAGTTACTGCTTTTAATCTCTTACAGTGCGTAATGTATCACTTAAGCCTTATGTAGGTGTGCATTGGTGAAATCATAGTATATATAGGGGTTGGTCCTCGCTAAGGTTTCCGGCATCCTCTGGTGGTCTTGGTGGTCTTGGGATGTTCCCCTGTGGATGAGGTGTGAGTCCTGGACTGCACAGCAGGCTGTGTTGGAAAAACCAGGAGAGGGCAGCTGCAGTTTTATGTGCATGGCAGCTGCTCCTTCTGCTCCACCTGGGATCCCCTGGATTCAGTGGGTATGAAGCTGCTGCCTGCTTGAAGGACAGCAGCTCCTCCTTAGAGGAATGGGGGCTCCCCTTCCTCCTTGCTTCCTTTTAGGATCATGTTATCTTCTCTGCATCCACCTGGAGTGTAGATCTCCAAGGTTGTTCCAGATTTGGGCACCTCCTACAAATGCCCAGGTTTCCCAAACCACCCCTGGCTCATGGTCACGATTATGACAGGGAGAGGGTGCCCATCGCAGTCAGTCGGTGGAAGAGACACAGGGTGGATCTGAGAGCTTCCAGTGAATGCAGGGTGAGACTCTTTCCTGCCACCCATGTGTGACAGCATGCATGGAATGTTCCTGAGACAGGAAGCCACCTGTGCTTGGGGTCCAGAGTTGTGACTGGGGCTTCATTAGGTAGGCGTGACTCATTGACTTTCTACCCTTGTGGCTGACAGCCTTCTGCAGCTCCCTCCACCCACAGGGGCTGACAGAATAAGGAAGATCACTTAGCACCTTGGTAAACTGTTATGAAAAACACACTCCTGTCACTCAGCAAATTAGCAAAAGGTCTGCAGATGCCACCCAGGGACAAGGAACCAGGCCAGACTGCTCATGGGGTGAGACCAGATTCCTTCCTACATGGGCTTCCCTCAGCAGGACTCTGGGGAATCCAAGGCTCGGTTTCCGGGCTGGGACATGGATGAATTAATGAGCTGAAGGTCTGGAGGGGAGCAGGGTAGAGTCTGGCACTGTTTTGGGAACCCTGTTAAAAGACTGAACTTCGCAGGGAGGCAGCGGTCCAAGCTGTGCAGCCCGGGAAGAATAGATTAGAAGGGTGAGGCAGGTGGCAGAGAGATGAGGAAGAAGATGTTTGCAATAATCTAGGCAGAGACGCTTAGCAACCTGCAGAAGATGAGGATGAGACAGTAGTCCAAGGGTGGGACGGAATTGCACAGAGACAAAGGCAAAGTCCTGAGCGGCTGGAAGGCCAGGGTAGGGTGAAACCCCCTGCGAAGCTCAACCCAGAAAGTCGCCAGCCTTAGGTGTGCCTGGGCACAACCAAGAGTGTTTTTCCCCGTTATATTGGTGAGAAATCCGAGGCAGCAAATGCCTGCATGGGTGTTTCCCACAAAGCATTCTAAAGCCTCAGCCTGCGTTTCTTTTTTAAAACCATGATATCATTGTTTATTTCAAGAGAGAGGGACAGTGAGACAGAATCAATTTTATTTAGTTTTTCATGTGACTTTCATTGCTCCAAGGCTTTGTTGTGTACGTGGTGCTGGGGTTTGAACCCGTGCCCTTGAGCATGCCAGGCAAACGCTGTAACCGCTGAGCCACTGCTCAGCCTGTGTTCTTAATGGTTGCTGCTGGATCTGAGGACAGAGGCAGCCGGCTAGCCTCACTATTGCAGAGAGCGAGGATTCTCACCCGTTCCCAGGAGTTTGCAGGAACTCAGCAATGTGCAGGCAGCAGCTGGGTGAGGTAGCAGCAGGTGTGGAAATGGGGGCGCCTCTTGTCATTCTCCGATTCCTTAACTCTGTTTCCCTCAGCTCAACTGAAACTTTCCCAGTGGCACTCTTGGCAAGGGCTACTGCTGGTGTCTGTGATAACGGTGCTGGGTATGGATTCTGGATTCTGATCATGAAAGGCGCTGTTTGAAAATTCCCCCTGTTCCACGGATGGTGGTGGTGCATGGGAGTGAGGAGCATCCCCTAGGACAAACCACCTGCTCCACTCTGTCCTGGTTGAAGAACTTCCACTTCCCAGAATGGGTGAACTTGGTGTGCAGCTACGCAGCGCTGATGGTATCAACAGAAAATGATTTGGGAATCTCAGATTATTCCCAAAGCTCACACTTTTGGCCACAGTTTCAGTTCTCTGCGATACATATTCGATGAATCTTCAGTGTTCCATGTACCTGCTAGATTGTGGGGAAGACGCTGAATAAGAGCAGGGCTGAATTCTTTGTCTGTGGGCGAGCTCTCTGTTACAACTACTTCCTTTGTCCACAAATGAATGGACGAAGCTGTGCCAATACCAGTTTCCTCTTGGACACTGAGACTTGATTTTCATAGAATTGTAAATTGCAACAAAAGATTATTCTTTTTTTCCCTCTTTCATTCAACTGTTAAAAACTAAAAATTTTGGTGAATTTGTAGACAAAAAAACAGGTATTGCCCTGGATTTGGCTTCCAATGATCCCTGCTTGCCAGAGTTTGAATGAGACACACAGTCACTGACTTTAAGGAGCTCATAGACTGTTCTAGAATGGTAATCAGATGAGTAAATCACGTCAAAGAACAATAATGAGTATGGTCACTATGGAATGGATAAACCGAAGCAGACACTCAGCTAATTTTGCAATCCAACATGTGTGAAGGTCTTTTATGTTTAATTCCTACACACCTGCTGCTATAGGTATTCTTGTGAAACTAAACGGAGATAAAAGCAAGGATCAACATGCATAAAATATCATTTATTAATTTGAGAAGGGACCATTATTTAGGTATTTATTTAAGCTCCCAGGATGGTAGGTTCTTAGTAAAAATTCAGAAACATTTGTTTACTTAGCTAAATCTCTCTGTGTCTGTCTTTCTTCCTTTTTTTAAGAGAGAAGGACAGTGAGAAAGAGAAAGACAAAATCAATTTTATTTAGCTTTTCATGTGGCTTTCATTGCTTGGACTCGATTATATACATGGTGCTGAGGTTTGAACCCACATTGCTCGTGTATGCCAGGCAAGTGCCATATTCACTGAGCCACTGCTCCAGCCCTTCTGTCTTTTCATTTTGATTTTTTTGCAGAGCTGGGAGTAAACCTAGGTGCATGCTAGCCCAGGGCTCCTTTAGCATGGGCCTCATGACCAATCCCAGCGGCTTTGTAAGAAGAGGGAGCTTGCGCAGGCCGACACGCTCAGCCACTTCCTATCTGGGTATGGGTAGCTCTGCACCATCTCCAGCCTACTGCCAGCAGGAAGTCATTGCCAAACGCACAACCTCGATGTAACACCTCCACAACCTCTGTGCTTCATGAAGTCCTCTGCTTCTGACATTTCACTATAGTAAGTCAAATATGGACTTAACATCTGTAGTGATAGATTTATCCTTCTGGGGAGATACTCTTTAACTTCATTGAGCTCTCTCTGGGTATACTAAAAGTCATTTGTTTATGCTAAGATGCTCTACCAATATCATCTTCACCTGCTGAAGCTGACCAGAGGGATACAGGACACCGGATCCAGATACAAGGACAGGGAAATTGGGCGTGGCAAGAGTGTTCAGCTGTTGTACTGGAATTGAGAATAGGGCAGATATGGAGTTGAGGCTGAAACTGAAGGGCAAAGATGTGAATTGCAGTGCATTCAGACCGTGGGATCTAGCTGGCCAAGCCACATCTATTGTGGTCGGCACTGAATTCCTGCCACGTGCTGCCATGATTGGTGCTCAGTATGATTTAACTGGAAAAGGAAGCCATTGGCCATGTCCCTATCTCATTTTGTACTCATTTCCTGATCATCTACTGAGCACCTACTAAGTGCCTGAATCTATTATGGCCTCTCATGATCTTGCACTGAAAAAGCAAACACCTAGCCTGCGCTTTGGGAGCCAGAGTTCATGTTCCAGACAGACGGCGATTTACATATGGAAGCTGGCAAGGAAACCAGGGGAGAAAAATTAAGTCAGATCAGGGGGAACTTGGAATATGAGGAGAGTCTTCATTTTGCAAAAGGTCACTGCGAAAGGTCTTGTGTGTTTGTACGTGTGAGCAGGACCCTGGAGGAGACACGGCAGCGAAAGTCGGGATGCTGGGAAGTGTTTTGAAGTCAGAGCTGACAGGAGCTACTGATGGGCTGAAATTGGGAGGTGAGAGGGAGCAAGATGTTCATGATGACAGCAGAGATGGAGGGGCCACTTTCCCCCACTGGGAAGATGATGAGAATTCACTGTTCGGGCCCTTCTTTTCAATCCGGTGGCCGTGTGTCTCTTTTCTGCTGTCAGAAGTGGATATAACAGACCGGGCAATTAATGCAGAAAAAACATTTATGTAGCCCATGGATTTGGAACTGAGAAGTCCAAGATTATGGCTTTGGCATCTAGTGAGGGCTTTCTTACCCCATGGTGGAGAGCATCATGTGGGTGAGAGGAGCAACCTGCTCACATAGGGCTCTCCTCTTCTTTCTTTTGTTCCTCTTTATTCATTCATTCATCCATTTGTGGTTCTGGAGATTTAACCCAGGGTCTCTCACATGCTAGGCAAGTGCTCCACCACTAAGCTATACTCCAAGTCCTCTCTTCCTCCCAATAGAAAGAGACTTGTCCCATCATGGGACAGCAACCCCATGATCTCATGTAATCCTACTAAGCCCCCAAAGGTCTCACGTCCAATACATCACATGTGACTTAGAGAATTCACCTTCTGATACGTGAAATCTTTCAAACCATAATAGAATCCAAGCAAATTGACACTGGGCTGAGGGAGCCCTGTTTCTAGACAGTATGAGTTGAGCTGTCTTTCTTCCATCCTCCCCTCCAGGAATCACCAAACCTAGAACAGATGCAATGAAGAGCTGAGTAAGAAGTCAAAGCATGAAGAATGAAAGGAAAGCATGTTTTGTGAGGGTGTTGCAAATCATTCTAAGTATGTTAAATAGGAATGAAAGCTATGAGGTTCCACCCAAGTTTTGGAGGAGTGGGGCAGGTTTACCTCCTTGGGGTACCTAGACAGAGGACTGCTACTGTACACACAATTTTTCGGACCCTGTAGGAGTGATGACTTGGATAGTGCTTAGGTGAGATATTAACCTTCAGTGATGGATGGCTCTTGCAAGTCCACATTGCTACAGAAGATATTGGCATTGTATGGGTTAGCTTTCTGTTACTAAAATAAATATCTGGCATGGATCACCTTATAAAGAGGAAATGTTGCTCCAGTCCAAGATGAATTGGTTATGTTGCTTTGGGGTTGTGCTAGCAGCCTATATCCTGGCAGGCGTGTGTGTGTGGAAGGAAGCCCCTTCATCTCGTGGATGGGATGTGAAAGAAAAATTGAAAGAGATACTGTTTTGAAAATCCACCTTTGGGACATGACCCCAGTGACCTAAAGACCTCGCATTAGGCCCCTCGTCTTATCTTAAAGGTTACACCAATTCCAATAGCTGGGGACCAAGTCTTCAACAGTTGGAACATTGGGAGGCATTTCAGATTCAAATTACAGCATTGCATATTTAGAATATAATTTTCCTGAACTGTAGCAGGGAATTATTTTTACATCTTGAATTCTTTCCCCAGACTACTTGCATGGTTTTTGTCTTATGAATACCTGAATGATAGCTGCTGAGCAAGGTCTTATTTCCCTATTGATAAAAACCAAAAACCAAAAGCAAAGTAAGTGTCCCCTGTTCAGTGGCTGTGGAAAACTTTGTAGAGTGTGTATCAGTGTTGGATTCTTCATGCATTCCCTTTTGTGTCCTGTTCTCCCCTTTCTTCTCCCTGGCGTCCAATGTACATCATTCAGCTATTTGTTATGAGCAGTGTGTCATCTTAAATCATTAGTAAGACCAGAAACTAGCAACGGAATTGTTTAGTCATCTTTTCCTGCTGCTGTGATCAAAAATCCTGACAAGAATAATTAGAGGAGGACAAATTTATCTGGGACTCATGGTTTCAGAGGTCCGTGTCTCTAGATAGCCAACTGCTCACCAATGGGCCCAAGGTGAGCAGAACATCATGGCACAATCCATGGAGGAGAGCAGCTCAGGACATGGGACCAGGGAAGCAGAGGGAACACTTTGCCCTCCAAGAATGAACTATAAACCCCAAAGGCACACCCCTAGTGACCCACCTCCTCCAGCCACACCCTACCTATGTACAGGCTTTTCCCAGTTTATCCCTGTCAGTGGATTAATCCACTATTAGGTTACACCTCTTCTGACCCAATCCTTCACATCTGAACGTTCTTGAATTCTCTCACCCGTGAGCCTTTGGGGGACACCTCATATCTAAACCATTACTCTAGATGCTCACCAGGCCTGTGCTGATGAGCTCCCTCTTCTTTTATATCTTCTGTCTGTATGACATAGTTTCCTGGGCACTGGGGAGATTTCAATCTTAGGAGGAAGGGCTTCCACGTCCTTGGGTCACAAATCGCGGTCCACACTGGAGAGAAGTAAATGCATGTCAGCTAGACTATTAGGTGGACGGGAGTTCATTTCTAAGAGGTGAGAAGTTCACAGTGTTATATGCTGTTTCCAACTCTTAAGTGTTTTATTGCGTGGCTTTCTTGAAGTCAGTGCAGAAATCTCAACTTGAAAAATTATTTTTATATTTAATATGATCATACATGGATGTTTTGGTATTCCACTAACCTGAGATCCCTCCCTAACACAGACACCTCTCTTTCTAAATCATATGAAAAAAAGCTAAACTTGACCATGTTTGGCTACCTAGCAGATGAGAACATTGCTCTGAGAAAAAGACTTTCGCTTCACTTTTCCCCAAATAGTCTGAAAATTTTGTCCATGAGTGAGGTGCCAGTTTATTATTTTGCCAATATCTGGATAATGTTAACACTTTCTCCCTTGTTCTTCAAGGTCTTAACCATATACAGTGCTCCCTGCTTCTTTTATATCCTGGGGATTGAACCAGGGCACTCTAGCACAGCTCTGCATCCACAGCACTTTTTCAAATCTTATTTATTTATTTATTTAGTGAGAGATGGGGCAAGTGAGGGAGAGAGTGAGATAAAGAAAGAATAAACTTTATGTACTTTTTCATCTGGCCTCTGTTTCTCAGAAATTTATTTTTGTATGTGGTGCTGGGGTTTGAACCTGGGTCTCATGCATGCTAGACAAGTGCTCGAGCCCCCTAGCACTTTTATTATTTCGAGCAGAGTCTTGCTAACTTGCTGTTGCTAAGCCTGGCCTCTCATTTGCCATCCTCCTGCCTAAGCCACCCAGGTTGCTGGGATTTGTGTCCTGGGCCTTCAGGCCTGGCTGCAGCCTGCCTGTTTAATGCC
>PVKS010045806.1:0-13605 GCA_004027875.1 Aplodontia rufa
CTAGAGCCACCCAGGTCCATGGTATTTTGTGACAGAAATTCTGTGAAACTAATATAGATTTTGGCACTCGGAAGTGGAGTGTTTCTATAACAAATATATAAAAATGTGGAAGTGGCTTTAGGATTGGGTAATCCGTAGAGGCTTTGAGAATTTTCTGAGGTGCTTGGTAGAAAGAAGCATGGATTCCTTGAAGATATGGTGGGTAGAGCTGTGGGACATCAAATCTGCTTCTGAGAAGGCCTGGAGGGCAATGCTGAGCACGCTATTGGGTGCTGAGGAGAAGTGATCCTATTGTAATATTGTATAAAATTTGTCTGAATTCGTTTTGTTGTTGCGTGGGAAGCAGGATTTGTAAGTGATAAGCTTAGCTGAGGAAATTTCCAAGCAAAGTGTGGAAAGGGGAGCCTGGTTTCTCTTTGCTGCTTATAGTACAACGAGAGATGAAAGAGAGAAATTGAAGAAGGAACTGTTAAGGAAAAAAGGATAATCACTTGATTTGGAAAATTCTCCGTCTGTCCTGATAGCCTGCCCTGGAAGCAGAGGGGGCTGTTGCTAGACAACCACCTGCTAAAAAAGATCAAGGTGCAACTCACAGATCCAGTCAACCATGGCAGGGGTGTGGCCATCCAGGAAAGCCGTGTGCAGGGCCCTCCTGTTGGTTTGAATTTCCGTGAGTGGCACAGGAGACTGACCAGGGTTTCTAGAAGTATTTCTAGAAGGTCATACCAGCAGCATGCTGCCAGCCTGGACTTAAAGGGGCAGGCACGGGTTGAGGAGAAGGAAGAATGATCCCAAGGGCAGTACCAGGGAAGCCAAGGCCTGGTGAACAGCCCTGCCAGAGGACGAGAGGGCAGGCACTGCCCCAGGAGGCACGGAGGACAGAGCACTGAGCCACACAGGATTACTCTCAGGCCTTTGCTGAGGTAATTAGTAAAGAGGAGGCCATACTGGAGGAGGTGACTAGTGTCCTTGCAAGAAGACAAGAAGTAGACGCACATGGATGGCCACAAGAAGACCGAGGCAGAGGGAGGAACTGTGGCAGCATACACCAAGGAATGCCCGGGGCTTCCAGAAGCTGGAACAGGCCTCTTATGGTTGCTTTGGCCTCAGAGCGGGCACTGCCCTTCCAATGTCTTGTGAGAGGACACATTTCTGTCATTTCAATCACCTAACTTGTGCTACTTTCTTATGGCAACCCAAGAAAAACAATGCAAATACATATTGTGAATGCAGTTTTCAAAAATAAAGCAGAAACATATAAAGCTCATTCAGTCAACAAACAAACATACAAGAGAAGCAGGAAGGAAGCAGTTCATGTCATGCTGGTGAGATCACTGACGGCTTTCCTGGAGGAGCTTGCACCAGGTTCCGAAGGATTGGTAGGAGTTTGCCAGGTGGGAAAAGCAAGACCAAATGCCAAGCTCCTTGACCTGCAAAGCTGATGTTTTAATGAAGAAGACGGGTCGGAAAAAACAACAAATGCATGGATAGCAATCACCCGTTGTGGTGATTGTAATACAGAGCTCACTGTGCCAGCAGCTTTGCTCTGACTGATAGGAGCTGTGTCTCAGATGGGCCCTGCACTGCAGCCTGGGACCTGGACATCAGTGGTGGAGGGGCAGGTCAGGGACAGAGGCATGATCACCTTGCTCAAACTCCAATGCTATGTGGCCTGGACAAGTATGCTCACTTCTCTGAGTCACACTCCTGCATCTGAAAGAAGAGATGAATCTAAAATCCCCTCTCATTCTAGTTTGGAGAGATGTGTCATTATGAAGGAGCGACATAATTTGGTTCACTAAACACAATCCAGTGAATAGTCATAGCACAACGGAAATCACAAAACTCTCACAATATCCCACAGAGGTTTTAAACTTGTTTACTTACTTAAATTTTGAGACAGGGTCTTGCTAAGTTGGTCAGGGTCTCACCAAGTTACTGAGGCTGGCCTGGAACTTGTTATCCTCCTGCCTCAGCCTCCCAAGCTGCTGGGATTACAGGTGTACACCACCATGCCAGCTACCACAAGGGTTTTTTAAAGGTAATTAAATTGAGCTGAGAGATCCATCATAAAGAGAGATAGCTGCCATCTATGGTCTTAATTTCTGAGATTGGAGAGAGTGTGGTAAATCACTCTGAATGAAGGGAACATTTGGATCCCAAGATGGCTGTATTCTCACATTTATCTCCTCTGTGGCCTTAAACCTTTCCATTGCAGTCCTGTTCTTCCTGGAATTTCTTCTATTGTTCTGTATCTCAGACTGAGAGAACAGAGATGAAAGTTCAAAGCCAGCCTAAAGAAGGAGGATGAGCAGGCTACTCTCATGTAATGAAAAGAATGCTGGACTTGAAGTCAGAGGAACTGGGTTCAAATCCTGCTTCTCCCACTTTTCAGCTCTGGGACCTCGAGCTGGTATACTGTCTCTGTCTTACCTCTCTCAGCCAAAATGGGGATAAAATCCCCCTGAGGAACCTGTGATGCAAAGAAGACAGACGTTGATAAACAGTGAGGAATGTGCCGAATGTGACCCAGTGGCTAGCAAGGAATGCTGCAGACCTGCCTGATGGGGAGAGCCAGGGCGAAGTGCCCTTCCTGCAGGGAGTTGGAAGAGGAGCAGAAGTCATCCTGTTGGAAACAAGGAAGCCCGAGGAAGGGTGCCATGTGAGATGTCTTTCAGGCTTTTGCTAGTGTTGGCTGAACCACCAATGAAGTAATTGAGGATGGACCTGAAGTAAATGTGAATTAGGTGAGACAACAGGGCAAAGACAGTTCTCCCTGAAAAATGGGCAACCTGTGAGCTTTTTCCCAAACATGGGGAAGATACCATTTAAATTCTTTTCAGATGTGAACTAGGACCCACAAAGTAGGTTGCTTTTGTGCATCCTTTTCTAGAATGTGGAACACTTAACAATATTCTGTCTTTCATATCTCTCTGGTGTTTTGAATCTTGCCTTAATTTCATGACTCCTCAGATTACTCCACGAAGTCTAAATAACATTGTTGATCTTCATTGCACGAAATTTCTCCGGCATCTTTAGGTTTCCTGCGGAAATTAAAATCACCACACTTCTGCGAAGGTACCAGTTGACTAGATGGTTGGGTACTATTTATAGATCATTATTCATCAAAGTCTACCATTAAGCTAAATAATGGGTAAGGAAGAGGAAGTGTAGCTAAAAAATGGTTTCAAATGCCAGTGACTAAAGAGAATGTGGATTTTACATTTAAAGTAAAATGTTATTAAAATGTCACTCAGAGAACCCCACGAATACCCAAATATGTTCCCATTGTGCAGTCCAATATGTTAGTCAATAAAAACATTTAGAGTTAAATTAATTAAAATTTAATGAAACTTAACATTGATTTCCTCATTCTCAGCACCCACATTTCAAGCATCCGATGGCTGCACATGGCTAGTGGCTACATGTCAGTATACATAAAGGATATTTTCATCATCATGAAAGTTCTTTTGTACAACACTGCCTGAAAGGTCTGACCAGTAAGAAGACATAGGAGGCATCCCTGCACAAGCCTGGAATGAAGAGGGTTTCCCTAATGCCTGTGTGTAGAGGAGCATTAAGAATGTTTAAGTTACTTCTAGAAGTACGTCCTTCCCATTGCAGATATACAGCTAATGGTTAATGACCAAGACTGTTTCTCAGGGGTGTCAGTCTAGGAATTATCATAGATATCCAACATAAGAGAATGGTTCATGTTTTACAGCTACTAAAATCATGATTTTGGAGACCACTTAATGACATGAGAAGATAGTGATAAACGAGTTAAAAGCAATTAAGTTATTAAAAAATAATTCTCTGTGCTTGATTCTGACCATTTTAAAATTTGCCATTATTATGGAGACAGGCACAGTGGCACATATTTGTAATTCCAGTGACTCAGGAGGTTAAGGCAGGAGGATTACAAGTTCAAGGCCAGCCTCAGCAATTTAGCAAGGCTTTCAGCAACTTACCATGACCCTGTCTCAAACTAAAATGGGCTGGGGTTGTGGCCCAGTGGTTAACTGCCTCTGGGTTCAATCCCTGGTACTACTACTACCACTACTACTACTACTACTAATAATAAATTTACTATTGTTACAGGGCAGTACAAGATCCTATCTGGGGAGAAAAGAGACTAGGTCATAAAGCTTTCTGCTTCAGAAATGTGTGGGGTGAAAATGGTAGGAAAATAGGTTCTATTCAAAGTCAGCTTTGAAGGAAGATGGAAGAAATTTCACTGTTTCAAAAGTTCCATCTCTGACTGGGCACAGTGGCACATCTGTAATCCTGGTGGCTCAGAGGCTGAGGCAGGAGGATCACAAGTTCAAAGCCAATCTCAGCAACTTAACAAGGCCCTAATCAACTTAGTGAGACCCTGTCTCAAAATAAAAAATAAAATGGGCTGGGAATGGGGCTCAGTGGTAAAGTGCCCCTGGTTCGATCGCTGCCTGCTCCAGGAAAAAAATAAAGAAAGAAACCCAAAATAGAGGTACAATGTCTGAAAAGCTCTGGGATGATGAAAGCTTTTACAAAGGGGAAGGGATGCATTAGGATGAAAGATAGAATTTCATGGGCTTCAAACAGATTTTGCCTACAAGACATTATGGCCCAAAGAAATTTCACAGGTTTCTGCTTTTTCTGAGCCCCTGGAGACTTCCTGGTCATTTCAAAAGGTGATGGGACTTCCAAGGGCCAACATCTGTATTATATTCCTAATTGCAGGGGTGAGGGTGAGGATAAGGGGTGTCCCAAATTCAGTCTGTTTCACTATCTTAACTTTTTTTTTACATGTAATTTCAATATAATCTGCTTTTTCAAGTCCTTTATTAATGTTAAGGAAGTCTTTAACCTATCATTTGTAGATGAGCTAGGCTGACTAAAATTTTAGCAATTTTATGGATGAACCCTAACCTCATACACTGTGCATTTTAGATGTATTTTAAAATGCATGCAGATATATAACTTGATTTATGTGAAGATAAATGAAATACAGACAAGGATAAGTACTTGTATGTTAGCAATTTTAACAAATCTAACTGTAATTTAGCTCAACTTATTTCACACACAGGTACAATTTGTAGTTACATGAATGTGATGTTAATTGAGGACATTTTAAATTAAGCATATGGTTTATAGGTTAAATTCTCAGTGAAACTGAAATACTTTTGAAGAGGACTGATAATCAATGGGAGAGTCACACAGCACCCAACTGAGACCTGTGGCATGCTTTATTGTTTTGGGGAGCAAGACGAGGCACAATGTTAAGCAGGGGACCCTTCTGAAGGGTGGGTGGGGAAAGACTAAAAGAGAATGAATTGAACAATGTGGGCAGCACTGAAAGCAAATTTCACCTATTTTGCAGAGTTACCCAACACTGCAATGGGTGTAAACCCTGGACTACAATCCTAAAAAGCACCTTGCCTAGGAGCATGGTCCTGACCATCCATGGAGAGCTTGCCAAAAACCTTCAGGTCATTTGATGATCAAATAATTTAAAAGTTTTATTTTAATTGCCCTGTGAAGATAATGTCTGATGGCATTTCACAATGTTTTGCCTCTAAAATACCCATCCAGCATTTCCCCCCAACTTAACTGCCAACTGCTTAAGAGAGGTTCAGAAACAGACTACCCTCGTGGCATTTCATTCTACTATTTCCTGGTGGCCCTGATCAAACTGCTCATCACTTCTAACAGTCCTCGACTATCAGAGAGGAAATTGATAACAAATGGCACTCTTTGCAAATGTCAACTTTGATGATAAAGCTTTGTTAGGAAAATTAGAGCTAATCTTCTCATTATGCCTCCAACTCAGAAATTGTGCTAAGGTTCATTGGAGAAAAAAAAAGCACCATTTTTTTTTTTCTTTACTTCCCCAAGACTTGGCATCTTGCTCTTGACTTAGATTGTCATTTAAATTTAATGGTGTGTCATCAAACTGTTGAATTTATTCATATCACAAATAATGTCTTAGATATTATGCCCATGCACTTACTGAATGAGTATTGTGTTCAACACCAGGCTCTGTATTCCTCACCAGGAATATAATGACAAACAGAGCCAGAATCAGCATTTGTAACTTTATTTTGTTTTTCCAGTACATAGGCTGACAGGGTACAGGAAGGACATAAAATATGGAGTATTGTGAAGAAACCCAACTATCTTTAAAGATTATCATCCAAATATTTAAAATAATTGTGGTAGTATGATGTATGTGCCTCTTTACACATTAACTAAGATTTAATTTTAAAGTCTTATGAGACAATGTGTGATTTTAAATATCAAAATAATTTTAAAATAATAATAGGCATAAATACCATTTTAGAATGTTTGGAAGATTTAATATGCTATGAAAATATTTGTGATTTCTGTTGGTGTCGTGTCACAGGTACTGCTAATATGATTGTGGTTTGTTGCATACATTAATAACTAAAGGAGGGGCTGGAGTGGTGGGTCAGCAGTTAGGGCATTTGCCTGGCATGCACAAAGATGAGGGTTCGAACCCCAGTACTTTGTACACAACAAAGTGTCAGAGTAACAAAAGCCACATGAAAAAGTAGATAAAATTAATTCTCTCTCCCTCTCTCTTTCTCTCTCTTCCTGTCTCTCTCTCTTCAAAAGAAAAAAATAACTAAAGGAAGTGCCAAATTCCACTGTGAAATCATTAAAAATAAAGATTCAAGAGGGCTGGAGTGGTGGCTCAGCGGTTTCGGTGCTTGCCTGGCAAGCACGAGGACCTGGGTTCAAACCCCAGCACCATGTACACAACAAAGTCTTGGAGCAATGAAAGCCACATAAAAAACTAAATAAGTATTGATTTTTTCCTCTCTCTCTCACTGTCCCTCTCTCTTTAAATCAAATAAATAAATAATAAAAAAAATAAGTTGTGACTTATTTTCTTACCTAGTCCACCATTGAACCCTGAATTCTTTTTGCACATTCCTTGCGGCCTGGGGACTTAGGGATTAGAGTCCAAGCCTACAGAGCAGTCAAGACCTCCTGTGGCTATTGCACACTTGAAATGTGGCTAATCCAAATTGAGATGTGCAGTGAATATAAAATATCCAATTTTGAAGCTATATTATGATAAGCAGAATGTTAAACACTTCATTAGTAATTTAAAAATTTTGGCTAGCAATAATACTATTTTGAATATATGAGGTTAAATAAATGATTACAATCAATTCCACCAAATCTTTTCTTTTTGTTTTTGCAGTGTGCAGATTGAGCCCAGGGCCTCACACATGCTAGGGAAGTGGTCTACCACTGGTGCCTCCGCTCATTCATCTTGTTTTTTTTTTGATACAATATGATCTGACTTGGACTATACAAACACTTTGTAAGGTTCTGTAAACTTCTAGTTTTCTCACCTTCCCCATTTTTCCTGTCTTCTCTCTGGTTGTGCGTAGCCCTTTCAGGAAAACTCTAACAATGAAAGGGCCTACCTGCTCTGCTCCCGGCTGTCATGGAGGTGGAAGCTTTCGGGTGGATGTAGTGGCCCACACTGTGTCCAGGATGAGCTGAGATCAGACACTTTAAAGGGACAGAGTTCATGGCAGCAAACACTAATAGGTTAGCCAAGCAGACGAACTGGTTGCCAAAGTTGAAAGGAAGAAAAGGAGAATTCTTGTTACTACCCTGGGTCCTGGCAGCTGAATGGCCCATATGGGGTTCTCAGCATTCCAAAGAAATTGGCAGTGTGGACTGTGTTGGAAAGGAACCACCCATCCTTCATCTCTCAAAACCCTCTGCCCCACTCCTTTGATCTCACACCTCAGACTGTCAGACATTCCAAACTCTGAGCAGCTCCCCGTTCCTTTTGTGGCCTGACCTACCTACCCTGAAACTGCAAGATTCATTGAAAAGCCTCCAAAACCTTGGCAAAACCCGGATCCTTCTAAGCTGCCTTCTCCATTCCTATCCCTGGTCTGCTGGGCCTGGGGACAGAGCATCATGTAATCGTGCAGATTGGCCCATGAAAAATTCATGGGTGCCAGCCCAGCTGCACCCTCTGGGATGCACCGCAGGGCACACACCGGGCTGCTTTCCTTCCCTTTAGTCACTGTGCAAGCACTGGGCAGCATTCAGGGGCCCCAATACTTAGAAAAAGAAATTCCCCTTCCTCTAGCTATTATGATATTATTGCTTAATCTGGACAGCTGTGCTCTCTGAGGGTAGGAGGAACAGGGATTTCCAGAGGCCCAATAAGCATCCCTGACTACACACACACACACACACACACACACTCACACACACACTTGCCCACATTCTTATAGCCACCCCCTCAACCCCTGCTTTTGGGTCTCCATGGTGTCAGCGACCTGCACATTCTCTACCTTTGCTGCTCGCAGGAAGAGAAGCAGGACTGGAGTCTGGGAGAAGTAACCTCAAGGGATGCTCAGAGAATGACAGACATAGACGCAGTCACACATGCTTGCATCCATATATGTATGTGTACATGTGTGTGCCAGTGTACGACATTATGTGCAGTGTGGGTTTACATGCAGGAGAAGGCTTTTTTGGCTTTTCTCAGACTTAACTGGGAGACCAGAATCTCGAGCCTTCAGATTCTTGGATAAGTTAATGTACAATACCCTTGTATAGTACACAACCCAGACAACAGTCCACACTGGGGATTCTGACCATAGTCTCCTTAAAAGCCTTTTATGATTTCCAACCATTCCACCAGCAAAAGATGGCTTTGCCTCCATTGATGTGGTCCTTCTCAACTTTCTGTTCCCCACCTGTAAATATATATTTACATTTGTGCCTTTCTCATTTCAGAGTCTGAGATGATTGCTTTTTGTCTGGCGCTAATAGCTCCTATGCTCTTGATCCTATCATCTGTCTCCTCTGGACCTTGTTACACCAGTTACCCTCCTTGCTCTGATTTCATCACATATTCCTTGGTGCGTACTTTCCAGTTGTCCTATCAAATCTAGTCAATTCCATCAAAATCTTCTCTTGACCCCAAGGCCTCCTCTACCATTCCTTCTCTCTGCCAATCCTCTGGAAAGAGATCTGCTATGATTTTCCTTCCACCCTCTACACTCTGAGCTCCACCCCTATTGTTCCATTAACTGTTCTTCCACAAGTCTCCTGAGTAATCTCTTCTTGCCTGACTTCTGGATAACTTTTCAGTCCTTATTTCACTGGACACCACTGGACACCTGGCATTGACAATCACGATTCTTCAGGAAATAGATTCCATGGTTTCCATGATACTTCTCTACAAAGGACTTATTAGTCGGTGGAAGGATCATGTCCAGTGTCCCTGTCCAGTGTGACCAGCTGGAGTCCCTGGCTGGGCAGCCCCATGTTCTCCTGAGTCAAGGGGAACCAGTGCACTGTCAATCTGTGGAGGTAGTGCAGAGCAGGGGGAGGTGGGAAGCAGCCGTGGGAGAGCCTGGCTTGAGGGCTTGAGGCCAAGCCCTTCCCTATCTGAGTGCTTCACTCTTGAACTGTACTCTAATATATTTACTATGTTGATTGTAATCCAAAGGAGGCTTTCTGAAACACCTTGTACCTGTACAGTTATCCTCTGAAGAGTGCATTTGTGGATTTTAATGGTTCCAAGTAAATGATTCCTCTCATAGTGTGCCCATGAAACATAACTTGATGTGGTAATTTAGGGAACTGGACAGAGCTTAAGGACACCATTGGGGACCATCAAAGTCCCCTGACTTCTATGGATTATGCTGATAAAATTAGAATTTCTCTATTTGAGTCTTCTTGATTTATGATTGAAAATATCTAATTGAATCATGGAAATTCTTCCTCAAAATTTCCTCTGTTTTGGTGACATTTATTATTGATTATGACAAATTTGTGGGGATTTGAAATTCTCCCTTCTGCTTTTATCAACTGTTGTGCTCAAGCGTGCCCACCTGCTTTCTGTCCCTCACGTACATGTATTACTGTGCACCCTATACCTTGCAGGTCCATCACTCATAGTCTCCTTACCTCTCCAGCAGCCCCAGTCCTATTCTTCTTTTAAGACAGCTCAAGGTACACCTGAAGCTTTGTCCAGAGCCTTCAGATTCAGTCCTTGTGTTCTTGGAATTCCTTTAGCTAGCCCTGTTGTTAATTATTTATTGACTGGGAGTGATTTTGACCCCCAGAGGACATCTGGTACTATCTGGAGACATCCCTGGTTGTCACAGGTGTGATGGAGTGTAGCTGGCATTGAGTTGGTAGGTGGTCAAGGATGGAGTTAAACATGACAGGCCTTCACAACAGCCCACAAGGCCCATGGTGTGGAGAAACCCTGCCGGCCAGCCTGACTTTGGCACCCTATGATTTAGTTGTTCATGAGCGCCGAATCTCAGGGGCTGGATGTGAACCTATAGAAATCTTCCTATTCTGCACCCCCTTCCCCCAAATATTATGGGCAAGAAGACCAGCCTAAGAACTATGGGAGTTATAAGTGGAGTGTCCCCTGACCCCTGGCCCACTGTCCATTTCCATATCACTATGTGGTTGTTTCCCTTTTTTTCAGGTCAGTTTATAAGTTTCTAAAAGTGATGTTAGGATATTTTATTCAATTTGCAGTAATTCTACTTTAGGGTTCGAAAAACCTCAGTACTTTGTACACAACAAAGTGTCAGAGTAACAAAAGCCACATGAAAAACTAGATAAAATTAATTCTCTCTCTCTCTCTCCCTGTCCCTCTCTCTTCAAAAGAAAAAATTTTAGTCAGTTTTTTCACTGCTGTGACTAAAAGACCTGACAAGAACAATTAAAGGAGGAAGGATTTACTTGGGGTCTTACAGCTTCAAAGTTCATAATCCACAGAAGGCTGGCTTCATTCCTTGGGGCTCAAAGTGAGCTGAACATCATGGTGGAAGAGTGTGGGGAGCGTAGCAGATCACATGATGATCAGGAAGCAGAGAGAGAATTTCACGCACTAGATATATACAAAATACATACTCTAAAGGCCTGTCCTCAAAGACCCACCTCCTCCAGCCACACCCTGCCAGCCTACAGTTACCACCCAAAGAATCAGTATGAAGGGATTAATTCACTGATTGGGTTAAGGCTCTCATAACCCAGTCCTTTCACCTCTCAGGCTTTTTTGCAATGTCTCACGTATTGAGATTTTGGGGGACAATTCTCATCCCAATCATAAAAACCTCCTACTCAGCCTAGCACTACAAACACAGTACATACTAGTTGTCATGTCAAAATAAACCTAGATTTTATAGACTACTATTTTGTTCCCTTGTAGACACTTTAAAAAAAAAGAACTATAAACTGATTTTCTATATATAAATTCTAAAAAGGATAGGTGACTACATTTTAAATCACAGAAAGAAGAAATTCTACAGAGACCTTCTGCGAAAGTACGTTCAACACTAATCAGAGTAAATACCAGCCAAAGGAGTCTTATGAATTTAAACGATGGTGATGAAAATTACCACCTTAGAGAGGAAAACAGGAAAGGTGTTTTCTAAGGGGAGTGATTAACTGAAGTCTCAGAGAGAAAGTGGGGAAAAAACAACAAAAACTAGATAGGACAGCACATTGTATAAGCTTGTCAATTTAATACAATGCACTCTGGTTTATTCTCATTCATGTAAAGTATTCTCCTTGAAGAAAAAAAACACATACAAAACTGAGTTCAAAAAGGCTAGGTTAAACATACAGTTGTAGAATACGAGAATGGACTTTCTATTTGATAAAAAGAACTGATGGACTAGTTTTCCGCATTTCTGCGGGCAGAACAGTATATGTGGACGTGAGGTGATCTGGAGTGAGGTGACCCTGGATCTGCAATGAGGGAGGGCAGGCAGCAGCTATGTGAGTCAGGTAAATGCCATTCTCTCTTCAATGCTAGTCTCTTCAGCTTTGATGTGTCTATCATTAACAATAATTCCCAAAATATAACACTGTTGGGAGAATTGGATGAAAGAACACAGGAAAAGTGCTTACCATCAGATCAGACTAAATCTAAGAAATTAATAAACGAGAGCCATTGTGACAACAATTTCTATTGTCAATCTTATTTCTCAAAAGAATGGGATTGCTTAGTTTTCCAATGTCAATTTTATTGAATCTGAAGAAATGTGACAGTCCCTTCAGAGCACAAAAGAGAACTTCCCCTACATTTGAGACTTCACATTTAAAATAAAAGTGTGCTTTTAGATATGCACATATAGAAGTTACTTCTCTTTATGTGAACAAATCTATAGGGCTAAGGAACTGGAAAGTAACTTAAGCTTGATTTTGATTTTCTTTCTTTCCTTCCATTTTTCCACTCACCTTCCTGTCTTTTTCATTCTTTCCCTTCCTCCTTTTTTTTTTTTTTGGACTGGACTTTGAACCCAGGGGAGCTTAACCACTGAACCACATCCCCAGGTCTTCTTAAATTTTTTTTTTATTTTTTATTTTGAGATAGGGTCTTGCTAAGTTGCTTAAAGTCTTCCTAACAGGCTGAGGCTGGCTTTGAACTTACAATCCTCTGTCCTTGGCCTCTGGAGCTGTTGGGATCACAGGTGTGTGCAACTGTGCCCAGTGCTTCCTTGTTTTCTTAAACAAGATGTGCAACTGCAAGAATATGGGTTTATGTGAAAGTATGAACTCTCTAGAGAATGTGTCAACAGCTAAGTGTTTGGGAAAGTCTGGGAAGGGAATTTTCAGAGCCTTGGGTTTCAACCCTGGTTCACACTAAACATGAAATGTCAGGCAAATCACTTATCCATCTCTCATCTAGAAAATAAGGGGCTTAGTAGATGATTAATAAGGTTTCTTCCAGTTTTAAATATATTGCCTTTTTTAGTCCTAGAGAGCCTTAAGCAGACATCCAATTCAAATTTGTTATAAAAAATCATCCTGCCTTTTTAAAAATAAGCTCAATTTGTAGAATTAAACCATTCAAATTTAAAACGCTATTTTACATTTTGAATTGATAATGTTGTACAAGCATTTTATTAAAGTCTATGTTTCAAAACCAGAGCTAGCTTTTTAAGTGTGTGACACAGGTTGCTATATTTAGGAGGGCTTGAAGATTGGTTTAATGCTTTGCTGTTGAACTTCTTAATGATGTTTAAACAGAGGCCTGCGTTTTCATTTTGCACTAGGCCCTGAAAATTATGTAGCTGGTTCTGATTTCAATTTATAATTTATTATTTAATTTCTAGGCCTGGGATTCTGTCCTTGGTAGATACCCACATGGATGTCTTTCCTTTGCATTCATTCTTGGTTTTTGATGTAAAAGTAGGAAGGGCTACCTGCTAAGTTGACAGACTACAGGATGTGCTGCCAACTGGGCACAGGACATGCAGAGCTTGTGTTTGGCTTCAAAGGGCAGGGGCTTCATCTTTTAGCTTCAGCCATCTGTAGTGTCCTGAGCTTCTGTTGCCAGTAATTCTCACTTCAGTGAAAATGTTTGTAATAGTCTAGCAGTCAGCAGAGAGGACTCAGAGTAGAAATAGTTCTCCTTTGAAAATTAGAGGCCATCAGCCAGCTCAAGGAAGAGGCCCATTCTGAAAGCCCCACCCTCCAGCCAGCCCTTTCTCCTTGTTGGTTGGTGTTGAGCATTTGCTTAAGGCATGGCCAAATCTCTGTCAAGCATAGGCTTGATGGTCCTGTTTTGGAAAGATTCTCTAA
>PVKS010045807.1:0-13605 GCA_004027875.1 Aplodontia rufa
ATAAAAGCAATTGTAAGCATAAATATCTAAAAAATTCTAATTTCTATCATATAAAATATATGTCAGGTTTGCTGAAGCATCAGCTTACTCTATGGATGGAGAAAGCTTCTGAAAGGCAACTTTGTTTTAAGTTTTCCCTCATATGAGAGAAAAAGGCCTATGCTGTAGAATTCTGATCAACTTCTCTTCTGTGCTTCAGATACCCAAAGGGTTTCTGATGCAGGCCAGGAAGTCTTTCTGAAATAAGAGCCTGAAGGGCTTGTCCTGAAACTACTGTCTGAGTATCACAGAGAATACACTTATAATTTAAAGACCAAGATTCCATTGCAATGTCAACTTGTGCCCTTTTGGGAGAAATGTGCAAGGAGGGAGTCTGGAGGAGGAAGCTATGGACGATAACATTATTTATGCACTGCCTATCCCATAGGGAAGGTTAAACATCCATGCCCAGCCAGCCTTAGCCATGCAACTTAGTTAGGCAATTAGAAAAAAAGCAGAAGTAATCCATATACATTAGAACAGAAGACTTGCAAGCTATCACATAGTTTGCTGCTGAACCTCTTTTCCTTGAGTCAAAAGATTAGTGATGTTCTGGCTAGGGGCAGTACTATCAGTACAGGTAAGAAAGACATGCACTCACCCCACAGTGAACACGACATGTGAGCAAGAAATTAACCTTTGCAGTTATAAGTCTACTAAGATTTGGGGCTTTTGCTATTGTTACCACACCATGAATTGATAAACACTTCTTCTACCAGGTGACTATACAGACCCCAGTGTGGACAACAGTTTTCCATGATGAGCTAAGAGGGACAGCAAATGATTGAACACTTAATTAGTTATGAGCTTCCACCAAAGCAAGACCAACAATTTGCTCTGAGCCCAAGGATGCTACCTGTATATAATAACGTTTTATTAAAAATAACAAGAAAGGTCAGGAGTGGTGGCTCAGTAGTAAAGAACTTGCCTAGCATACACAAGGACCCAGGTTCAAACCTCAGCACCACACACACAGTCAAATGTCAGAAAAACAAAAAAACAAAAGAAAAAAATGAATAAAACTGATTCTCTCTTTTTCTCTCACTCTCTCTGTTTAGTTATTTATTTAGAGTTTCAAAACAAAAACTACAATGTTATTTAATAACTAAGGAGGGTTTGTGATTGAAGAAGAGATAATATATCTAGACAGAAGTTGAATTCTCACTTGAGTTCCAACAATACACTTTCCTCTCTTCTACTTAATAACCTGGCACAATTTCTTGATAAAGTTGAAAATTACTGAATAAGATTGTGTATATGATTAATATGCAAAGAAATGGGATCTATTGATATTATCCAAGGCAGACTTCTAAGGACTGGCTCTATAATATTAAATGAAAATGCTACATGTTCAAGGACCATTACAAGGTACTGTTTCCACAAACTGATTCTCAGAAACTTAAACCTGTGTCTCACATTCACTCTCTTCTCCTGTTTCTTTGTTCTTTCATCTTTCTTACAGTTTTACCATGATGAACAGCCACACAGAGTCAATTCATTTCAAAATTTGTTGGTCATAATCCTTTAATATGCTAGATGCTGGCAGGCCACCAGGCTTATGGTCTCAGGCCAAATGGTGCACCCAGGACTCCCACCTGGACGAGCCAACAAGCCCAGACCAGCTACTGCATGTGGGTCACCAGGCTGCATAGGACCAATGGCCTCTGGTCACAGGCCAGTGTGCCTGCCTAGGACCCCCACCCAGAGGAGCCAGCACACTTAGCCCAGCCACTATGCACAGGTCCCCAGGCTGAATGGGCACCCAGACCTCTGGTCCTGGGCTGGAATGCACAATCACAACCCCTGCTGGAGGAGCTGACCTGCTGTGCCCAGCCACTGTATGCAGATATCCAGGCCATACAGGCCACCAAGTCTATGGTCCTGGGCCAGCAGGAATGCCCAGGACCCCCACCCAGTGTAGTCAGCCAGTCCAGACCCAGTTGCTGCATGTGGGTCCCATGATGATGCAGTACTCTAGGCCTCTGGTCCCAGGCCAGGAGGTGTACCCAGGACATCTTACCTGAGGTCACCACCCAGTTGTAGCACACACCCACCAGATACAGATATATTGGGCCCATGCACACTGCCAAGGATTCAAGGTCCCTTCATGGTGCACAGGGAGGCCCACTCCAGTTCACCCCATGCAGCCAGAAAACCAGGACCCCTGAACACTACCCCACTGCAATGGTTTTCCAATCCAGCAGGCTGTTCCACACCCTCAACAAATTCCAGATCAATGCCCTGGACCGTACTTCCAAAAGGTACAAGAAACAAGGTTCCAGGAAGAAGCGGATTTCTAGAAGAAGGTGATCATCAGAGGGTTAATATCTGACCTGACGCTTTGACATGTAAGGAAGAAACACCTGGAGATTTCCCTTGCATCCATGCAGGGAACATAAATTCAAAGATCCAGAAGGAGCTTTTCAATGATGAGGACTTAAACTAGAAAAGGTTCACTTCAAACCACAATTCCCCCACCAAGAATCCCATGGGAAGGGAGAAGGATGAATCTAGAATAAATTATCAATGATCTGATTACAAAAAAATATAAATAAACTAAAAGAAAATATAATGAAGGGACGAAGTGAGAAAACTCAAAAATTTTTAAAAGCTTTATTATCAAAGAAATAGACATACTGAAAATGGAGCTAAAATCTTCAGTCATTTACATCAGAACAATGATAGAAGAATTTAATAATATGATAGCTTCTATAGAAAACACAACCTCAGCTCTTGAAGAAAAAACTGATAATGAGGGTAGACTGACTAACCTTGAGCTCACAGATGACAAAAAAAAATCTCAAAGAACATGAGCAGAATTTTCAAAATGTGAGAAAATCAGAAGAAACAATACAAAAGTAATTGGGATACAGGAAGAAACTGAAAAGCAAACAAATGGTATAAAGAACATTCTCAAAAAAAATAGTTAAAGAAAAAATTACCCATATAAGAACAGAGTCAGAAATGTTCATTCAGGAAGCATACAGGACACCCAATAGGCTTAATCATATGTGAAACTCATGGAGACACAACATATTCAAAATGTATAATATGGAAATCAAAGAAAGAATATTAAGAGAGAAACTCCAAATCACATTCATAGGCAAACCAATGAGGATCACTTCTGACTTTTCAGCTCAAAAGCTGAAAGCAAGAAGATCCTGGAAGGAGGTATTTCAATTTCTGAATTACCACAACCTGCAGCTGAGAATACTATACCCAGCAAAATTCAGCTTCAAATGTAAAGGGGAAATAAGAAGAATATGTCATTATAAGATCAAACTTGCAACATTCATGAACAGAAAACTAGTATTACAATAAATTCTCAGAGGTAAACTCCAGATAGAAGAACAAGCAAATAATCCTCAAAACCCACAAACAGAAAATTCAATAAAATTACATTATATCAAAGGACAACCAAGATAACACAGAAATAACTAATGAAACATGATGACTATGAACCACAACCAAATAACTATATTAACACTGCATGTGAATTTTCTAAACAAACAATTAGAAGACACAGACTAGCAGTCTGGATTTAAAAAAAAAATCCAACAATTCGCTTCTTATAAGAAAACCATCTTACAGACGAAGACATCTACAGAGTGAGGGTGAAAGGACGGAAAAAATCTACCAGGCTTATAGCCCAAGAAAGCAAGCTGGAGTTGCAAACCTTATATTCAACCAAATAGAAACAACCCATAAACTAATCAGAAGAGACAAAGTCCTCTACATCATAGTAAAGGCATCTGTACATCAGGAAGATATAACCATAGTACATCTCTATATTCCACACAGCAATGCTCCCAAGTATGTGGGGAAAATACTCTAGGATTAAAATCCAAAATCTACAAAGAACTCAAAATGCTTAATATCAAAAACAGAAACCAAAAAAAAAAAAAAACCAGAAACAATCTATTCAATAAATGAGCCAGAGAGCTAAACAAAAATATCTCAACAAATGAAATCCAGCAAGCCAATGAATATATGAGAAAGTGTTCTAAATCACTAGTAATTAGAGAAATGAAAATCAAAACTACATTAAAATTTCACCCCACTCCAATTAGATTGTCAAAGTTGAAGAAAATAAACAGTAACAAATACTGGATGGGTTGTGGGAAGATAGGAACACTAGCACACTGTTGGTGGAACTGCAGACTGGTACAGCCACTCTAGAAAGCAGTGTGAAGACTCCTCAAAAAATTAGGGGTGTATCTACTGTATGAATCAGCTATCCCTCTTCTGGGATTTTGCTCAGAGGATTTAGAATCACCATATTACAACAACACATTAAAATCAATGTTTATAGTAGCTCAATTTATAAAATCTAAATTCTGCAATCAACCCAGATGCCCCTCACTGGATGAATGGATCCAAAGTTCTGGTATACATATATATATATACACACATACATACATACATACACAATGGAGTTCTACTCAGCTATTAGAAACAATGATATCAATGATATTGATGGTCTTTGATATTGCGGCCTTTGAAGTTAAATGGATGACAATGGAAGAAATCACACTGAACAAAATTAGCCAAACCCCATGACTCAACGGCCAAATATTTTACCTCATTTGTGGAGGCCAGAGCTAAACTCAGGTTTGGGTGAAAGGCAGTCAGGCTGTTTTACTAGACCCACTAAAGGTGTTGCAACACATAATCTGTGGGAACTATAGATATATTGGGGAGGGATGGGGGAAGAAGAGGGGGGAGACAGGGATCAGGGAAAAGGAGGGATGATAGGGAGTGAACTACACAGACAATCAATAAAGCAATATAGTCCTTTTTATAAAGAGAGAGGGTACAGTGAGAGAGAGAGAAAGTGAGAAACAACTTTAGTTTTTCACATTACCTTTGCTGCTCTGAGACTTCGCTGTGTATGTGGTGCTGAGATTTGAACTTGCATACTTGCGCAAGCAAGGCAAGCACCGTAACTGCTGAGCCACTGCTCCAGCCCCAGCAACATAGTCTTTATCTCCCTGAGAAGCCAAAAACTACTTAGCAATAATTTAATTCTGGAAAATTCACACACACACACACACACACACACACACACACACACACACTTATAAGGAGAAATATATAAGAATAAAGATACTGGGATATGGGTAATATGGGGGCAACAGGATTAAGATGAATTGAATATCATATTGTTGTTTATATGCATTTATGATTCTGCAACAACTCAAGTCCTTTATTAAAAAAAAATATGCTAGATGCTGCACCATGGGGATGAGCAGGGCAACTAAGGCTTCATTCACCATTGGTTAGCTTACACTTTCCTGGAAGCAATAGCTACTCACCCAGGTAACTATTATATAGGCTTAAATTAAAGAACTAGGGATACTGGTCATGCTGGTGCATGCCTATGAAACCCAGTGGCTCGGGAGACTGAGGCTAGAGGATCACAAATTTAAGGTCAACCTTGGCAACATAGTAAGGCTTTAAGCAAGTTAGTGAGACCTTGTCTCAAAATAACAGAGAAATAAGCAGGGCTGGGTATATGACTCAGTGGTTAAATGCCTCTGTGTTAAATACCTGATACCATAAAATGAAGGAAGGAAAGAAGGAAGGGTGGGACCAAGGTTAGGCAAAGGACCATGAGTATGCCCTAGAAGAAAGAACCATGTCCCAGCTGCTGGTGAGCCAAGTGTTGCACTTAGTAATCAGTGAGTTAGGGTTCAATGCACCCAAGAATGCCCAAGCCATGGTAAGATTTAGTCAAAGAGTGTCCAGTCCATTTTCAGGAACCGTACTGCATTATAGCAGAGGTTTAGAGCAAGATCTTCAGGGCAGCCTCTTTGAGCTAAATTTGTGCAGGCTAAAGCCCCAACATATCTACAGCTACCAAGGCTTGTGTCATTACTGTGTTAGCCAGGGAGAAAGGGGTAGAATTTAATCACTGAGTGCAGAGAAACATAGAAAGAACAACTATGATGGCATTACAAACCAGAGAGTTTGAAACTTTGGGGACGTAGGAGATGAAGAAAGGAAGGCAAAGATTGAGGTATTGTTTAGTTGGCCAGCATCCAGCTGCTGAGGCTTTTTATAATGCTCCCACAGGACCAGGTAAGGCTGTGTAATGGGACAGCCCGTAATACCGTCTAGGAGCAAAACTAAAATGTCGTTAACCACCAAAGGTCCAATGTCCAAATGACAAGTCAAGAAAATGAACCCAGATTGGAGTCAGAAAAATTAGAGCATGATGCTTCCTGTTGGTCATGTCTTAAAGGTAAGTAAGTTAATATGGAGTGATACATTGTGTCTGGGAGGTTCAGAAAAGTCTTTAGAGCTGCAATATGGGTAGAAGTTACTAGATGAAGAAGTCTCCTTGTGGGGCTGGAGTGGTTGCTCAGTGGTTACGGTGCTTGCCCAGCATGCACAAGTACATGGGTTCAAACCCCAGCAACCCATGTACACAACTAAGTATCAGAGCAATTAAAGTCACATGAAAAACTCAATAAAAATTGATTCTCTGTCTCTCTCTCTATCTCACTGTCCTCTCTTAAAAAAAAAAGTCTCTTTGTAAGCAAAACTTATGCAGACCTGGAAATAGACGAGATAAGTTTCACTTTCCAGGAACATCCAGTTAAAACGGACAATCAGAATGCCAAATGTGCTTGCATAGTAAATGGTTATGGTGCATAAGATGGGGCTGGGTTTGATGGCACATGCCTATAATCCCAGTAACGCAGGAGGTTGAGACACTAAAATTTTAAATTCAAGGCCAGTCTCAGCAACTTAATGAGACCTTGTCTCAAAATAAAAAAAAAAAATAAAAAGTGCTGGGGATCTGAATCCATGGTTAAGTGCCCCTGAGTTTATATATATATAATATTGTTGCCTAGTCTTTTGTTTCAAAGAAGACACAAGAACTGAGCTCTGCTATTGGTGATGAGTTTGCACAATCCCATACCAGCTCTAACCAGCTCCCCCTGGCATTCTGCTTGACGGTTATGGAAGCCTGATTGAAGGAGATCAGTGTGGGCTCTGGGACTGAGCTCTTCTTGGCCCTACAGACTGTGGTCCTGGAAGCATTAGTGCTAAGTTCCGAAGAAATGCACTTAGATGCACAGAGAAGGTTGGTGATCTGGCCATCAACATTTATTTTCATTTCATTTTCACAGTTTAGAGGTTTTTATTTATTCTGAAATTGAAATGAATCATTTTAAATTAAAGTGTTGCATGCAATTAATTAATTACCACCAGGAAATTCTTCCTTAATCTTCCAAATCAGCAGGACTCTTTCAGGAGAATGCTTCTTAAGCACAGAGTGAAATGGATTCTCTGACTCCCAAGCCACTGGGATCACTTTGGAATTTAGTCCAGCTAAAGCAAGATCTCCTAATTATTATATCTTCAAATAATGCTGATTTCTTTAGGATTCCCACTCTAATCCTGAGAAAGAAACTATATAAATCACCAAGTGAACCAAATTCAGTTCTTTTCCTCCCCCATCCTCACACCCACACCATCATCACATCAAAGGATCAAAGCTAACTCTAAGTATAACTGGTATTTGCTTTGTTAGAAAATTAGTTGTCAAAAAATTTCACTGAAAGGCCTGGATATTCACTAGATATTAATGGAGATTCCCCCCAAAAATGCTAACACTGTTTTGACAGAATTCAAAAGATTATGTAACTGTTGGGTGATATGTAATGCTGTTACCCAATATATCTAATGTAATTTATACTTAATTAGCATATAGTGTTATTCAAATTTTAGAAATTTGAGTATGTCAGTACGACTTTGAATTGATATTTTTTGGTATATCAAAATAATATTGGAAACTCTCCTTGCAGTAAGGGATTTGATATCAAAATTAATTAAGACAAGATTGTCTATATCCTTGAAGGATTTTTTTTTAACTCAGCAATGCTGCAATTAGCAAACCCTTGGAGAACAGAGCTCCTTTATGACAAGCTCAGCTGTGGGAAAGCAACCAACAAAACACCACTTCTGAGAAAGGGGAAGCAATGTCAGGGAGTGTCATCTGCTGACGTTTGTTCCCACTCTCGCTCCCCTCCCACTCACAGAACTAGGAACCTTCCTGTCCTTTAACCTTTAAATTTCAAAAGCATGGCAAGGGTTAGCCAGGAAGGGGCTGCTGAGTCCCTGTGAATGGTACACATTTGACAGGTCTGAGATTTTGGTCTGTGGATTAGACTTCCTGTAGCAGAGTTGTGTGTGGATGTGGGACCTGCTTAAGTCAGTGAGGCAGACACAGCGACAGAGGATTAGGGGTCTGAGACTAACATACAGGCTACAGTGGCAGAGAGTAGGAATGTAGAGTTGGCAGCAGAGATGAGTTGCAAGCTACAAAATTTCTTAAGATAAGATAAAGGATGCTGTGAGTGAAAGGATAATATATCAAGGTAACAGCGTCAGAACTCTGCTGTATCTAGCCATTCATCCATCCATCCACTCATCCATGTGTCTATCCATCATCTCTGTGGCAATTTTTATAGCCAGGTATGGAAAGAGTTTTGTGGTATGTGATTTCAAGCAATGACCAGCAGGTGGGGAAGGTTTAGGCAAGTAAAGAACCCCCAGAATCACAGTGCTTTTCCTCTTATTCGGAAGTTTCTCATATTTCAAAATCCATTATCATGTTCAACTATGCAGAAAGCAATAGTGAATAGACAAAACTTTGTAACTACTAATGTCACAGACTTGAGGACTAAGAATTTTCTTTGCAAAATAAGCCTGCATTGCTCTGTATTAGAAAGCATATATCCAAGTTTCCACATAATTTCAATTTACATGATTTGCACCCTGATTCTTGAATTCAACCTATTGTTCTTCTGCATTAAATAAATCATATTTGGGTGAACTGTAGGTTTCAAAGCTAAAACCTTAATGAATGAATATAATTGTACCAGAAGAACTAATTGCTGGAAGCCTAGATTCATGATTGTCCTTGCTGCAGAAATAATAGCTACTAATTACTTCTTATGTACCAGAAGATTCACCTATTTCATCTCAGGTAATCCTCACGACAATCCTCAAGTTATGCATCATCTCAGTTTTAACAGTTGAGAAAAGAGAGGCTCAGAATGACTAGCTAACTTGTCAAGTCACACAGTTAGTAAAGTACAAGCTGATTCCAAAATCAGGCATCTCTGCATTACTCTGCCCTCCCTGAATCCCTGCCACCCATCCCAGATTCATTAGAGTAGAATATTTCTAAATCATTTCAACAGAATTGTTATAAGATATAGAGGAAAAGGATCCAATGCCTGAAGGAAGTGATTTAAAGAAAGTTAAACAGGTTTTCTTTACTGTAGCATGTCCCATTGCCCTCCATACACAAAAATGAATAAGCCTTATTTTTGTTGTGATTGCTGTTGAAGAGCATCTCCAAAGACAATGCAGAAAAAATGCCCTGGGAAAAAAATCACAAACTGCTTTAAAATCTTCCTGGAAAATAAGCACTGTTCCAGCAAGCAGAGACAAGACTTTTTGCAGGCAGGGAACTCAAAGGTGCTGTGCTTTTTACATCCTGGATCCTGTCCAGTCGAGATGCAGGCTGCCCACGTTCCGTTGGGGGGCCAGGGGCAGACAGAGTTTACAACCATGAGACCTCCCTAGCAAATGCGCTGAAAGCAGCACTGCCTCCGGGACAATCCATGACCTCCTAGCCAGTAGGGCAGCTGAGCACGATGAGGAAGGGCACTGTCTCTCTGATTCCCAGGGCCTGTCATTTCCCCAGGGCTGGTGGAGCCCGGGGATTGGAGGGCAAGAAGCCCAGTCACAGTCTAAAGGAATGATACTGAATGGGCCTTGTGTGCTGCACAGAGAGGAGGGGTAGTTTTCCTCGCTGGTCCCTGGCTACAGGCCAACCCTGAAGTAAGTACTGTATATGGTGAATCATTGTCAGCACCAGCATTGCCAGATGCTGGGCAGTGTATATAAAAGAGCCTGCGTTTGGAGACGTTGATTTCCTCAACAATGCTCCAGTCTACACTCTGTTCATGCCTCTGCCTTTTCTCCTCCAACCCACTCTCCACGCAGATATCTAACTATATCCTTCTTCTGCATAAAACCCTTCAGTAGTTCCAGAAATGGGTGCTCTGAGAGGTTAATTAATTTGCCCAAGGCCTCCTGGCTCCTAGTTCCTAGAATAGAGTCTTGGCACAGATCTGGCTTATGCAAAAGATGGTCCCCTTAACTATCATTGCTTTAACCTACGATTACTAATCTGGCTCTCACCTGAGCATCATTTTGCCTTTGTCTAGAGGCCTCATACACAGATTAACACTCTCACTGGAATTAACCCAGCTCCAGATAACAGTCAAGATTCAGCCCCCATGGTAAACTCATCTGTCTGTGTCTAACACCCCTATTTGAATGCAAATTTATTAAACCAGGGCGTACAAATTATTGAACTTTGTATCCCAACCCACAGCACATCCCAACCCAACCCCAGATGTAATACATGTATGTTGAATGGATAATTTAAAATTTCCCAATATTCCTGTCCTGAGCTCCCTGTCAAAATTCATAAATTGGAATTCAAAGGTACATCACTATAGCTAATCCAATATTTGTGCTTTTAACATTTCTGATTCTTAAGACTAGAGCTAACAAAACAAAATTGACATTGAAACCAAAATAAAAGAGGGAGGATGGGAATTAAAATGACTCAAAATGGAAGTGCAATGTGGAATCCTCTGCCTGACTCTGACAGAAGAATGATATATTTTCCAGATAATAGTCTATATTCCACTGTGGAAGGGCTTCCCACATGGTCCAGATGAAATCTGTTTTTCAAAAGATATTGTTTTCTTCCCTCCTGTTGTTATCCTTAGAAATTGAATTTCCAGTTATTCACCATTCAATTTGAAGTCAAGAACATTTAAACATCCATTTACCTTGCTCTCTGTATAAGTTTTTAATCAGCTTCTCTTTTATTTTAAATAATAAAACCATGCAATCAAGCTAAGTAGTCACCATAATAATCTAACAAAAGACAAATGCAGCCAGACTTCTTGTTTCACTTCAAAATGCACTTTCTAGTCCTCTGTTGACTCTGGATCAGATTGTCTTAGGGAGGTATAGACTAATGCTCTTCAGTTTACAGAGCAAGGCCATTTTTGTCTAAGGGCAGTGCTAGTGAGGCCAGATTACCAATTAATAGACCTGTTGTCAAATTTAATTTCTGGGTTCCAGAAATCAAATATTTCCATTATGAATCCCATTTCATACAGTGGCTGAATTGCAAGTCATATACAGTATGCCTACCAATTCCAACACAAACCAAAGTTCTAGTAGTTCTAAGGTATGAAAGGGAATGGAGTTTCTCTTGATTCAGCATTGGATTTTACTGGGAAGAATGTGTCACTTTTAGCAATAGATAAGAGATGTGGTTGTTTGGTTCCACAGGGAACAAGTCACTGTTGTCTCAAATTTCAATCCTATATTGGTATTAAAATTTGACTATTTTCTTCACTTATATATCCCTAAGCATCCAGCCCACTGCTAGCTACATAGTCAATTCTCAGTAAAGATGTGGTGAATGAATAAATGTCTTTGGATGAAAGTGAACCTAGGGAATGTAGGGCACCCAGAGAGTAAGTGCATGTAGAACTTAAGTGCTTGTACATTGCAGTCAGATTGTCTACTTTCCATTTCCAAACCTGACCTTGACTAACTATATGATCTTGGGCAAGTCCTCTAATTTCTCTGTATAATCCTTTTCTCATCTGTAACATAATAGTATGAATCACACCCACTTTCAAGAGTTGTATGGACTGATTTTGAAACAAAAAACTCTTAGGTCTGTGTCCGACACACAGGAAAGAAAGTCTGGTATTAGCATCAATCCGTGACAGCCAAATATTTGGAACATTATGAGTACCCACTGAATATCAATGTTTGTGCAAGTATGTAGAACCTCCTCTCTGTTGCTCCACAATCTATGGCTTGTTTACCTTTCTATCTTCAGTGATTGACTAAGAGAAGGTATTAAAAAATGAAGACTATCCAAATGGATGGATGCTTATTCAGCTCTCTAGGCTGATTGGCAGCCTTACGAATACACACCCTATCACATCAATTCTTTTGAGTCCAACAATCCCTCAAGACTCTGCCTTCAACCCTTTGCTTGGAAATTTCTTGCTGCTTGATAGTTCCCTTGACCTGGTGTTGTGTTTGGAGTCTTCATCTACCTAGCCTCTTCAGTTTAATACCTCAGTAGGACTATCATCATTTCTCTACAGGATAATGTTTCTAAGCAGCTTTCTGGATCCATAGACTACAGAGTGAGGACAAATTATAACCCATCCAAGATTTCTGTGGTAACAGGTCTAAGTATTGGTAGATTGCCACAGGCCTATTTTCATTGAAGGGTTGGATTCAGATATCAGATGTATTGTGCATAATAGTTAAGTGCAAGGTCTTCCAGGTCAGAGAATCATAGATCATAACTCCACTCATCTACCTACTTACTCTGTAACTGTTTTTATATCTATAGCTCTTGTTTTCCTATCTATAAGGTGAGAATAATTAGAGTAACTACCTTACAGTTGCATCAGATAGTGCTAGCATAATGACATATCTAAAAAGCATCCAATACATTCTAACTCTTGTACATTCAATTATCTCATAGCACTGAACACCTATTATATTCCTGAATTCATTTGGAGTGGTTAAAGATTTTGTGATGAAAAACACTTTGGTTACCCTCAAGAAGCTTGTGGTTGGATATAGATGATAAACAAGTAAGCACACTAGTTTGTGACTATGTATGAGACATAACACAATATAGAAGGATTCATGGACAAAGAAAAAATCAGGGACCACGTACTCGTGTGAGTGGCTATCCATGGGTTTAAAATAGTTATTTAAATATGGCATATACAGATGAGTCCTGATAAGTTGAAGCTTAATTACTTATGATAAATAACAGCAATGTTTCACTTGTCAGCAATAAAAACAAGAAAAATGTATGCAAGAGCTTAAAAATTTGGCACATCTTCATAAGATTGTCTTAGTCATTATAAGATCCACCTAGTTTACAACTGGTTCTATCAGTCACAGGACCACTCTGGGACTGAGAGACACCAAGAAAACAATGCTAAGCTGTTGTTGTTTGTTACATACCACTTCCAAGCCAAAACGTTGTCATCTAAAATGACATCTCTGCATATTTATGAATTTGACCTTTGAGGTATAATCTCAGTATTAGTCTCTTATAGGTGATGAGAGAGGTTCACCTAAGAGAGTCACCTAACCTGGACTTTTGGTAGTACAGCAGGAAAGAACAGAATGGGAAGATTTTTCCTAGGTTTGAAAGATAAAGGAGGGGCTAGTCAAGTGGCTCAGTGGTTAAGGCACTTGCCAGGCATGACTGAAGATATGGGTTTTAACCCCCCAGCACCATGTACAAACGAAGTGTCAGAGCAACCAAAGCCACACAAAAAATTAAATAAAATTGATTCTTTCCTCTCTTTCTCACTGTCCCACTCTCTTAAGAAAAAAGAAAGAAAGATAAAGGAAAAATGAGCCAACGAAAGTAGCAGGAAGGATAATCCAACCAGAAGAGAACAT
>PVKS010045808.1:0-13605 GCA_004027875.1 Aplodontia rufa
CCATGATTTTGAACTTCTGTCATCAATGGTGGTGAGAGAATCAAGTTCTGTTGTTTTAAGCCACCAAGTCTATGGTAATTTGTTATGGCAGTCGCAGAGAACCACTGAATGAGGTTTGAAGGATGGGTAGGACGGCTGTGGATTCTGTGCTATGCTCTTCCAATCCCCTGTTAAGTCTGAAGGACCTGGTCCCACAGCTGCTGGGTTTCTGCTGGATGCCAGTCTTCAGCTGGCAGACCTTTATAGGAACTGCCTCTGCAGAAGAGAGGACCTTGTGCAAAGTCAAGTCCCTTTCCTGGAGACAGCTTGTATCCAATGGCTTCTCAGCATGGGGATTATATTAGTTACCAGTAACAAATTACCATACATGTAGTAGTTTAAAGCAGCATGCATTTATCATCTCAGCTTCTGTGGGACAGGAGTTTGGCATGGCACAGCTCAGTTCTCTGCTGAGGGTCTTACGAGGCCATGTTCAATGTGTGAGTCATGTTTAATATTCATCTAGAGGCTCAATTAATAATACAGTTTCAAACCCAGGTTGCTTTGAGGATTCGCATCGTTGCTGTTATAGGTCTGAGAGATTTACCTTCTAGCTTCTTGCTGGTTGCCGCATGGGGACTGCTCATAGCTCCCTCCTGGAGATCATCGGAATTCCTTCCCATCATGGCTACTTTGAATGACTGTGGTAGCAAGATAGAATGCTACATAACACAGTATAATCATGGAAGTTACATCTCATAACTTTTGCTGTATACCATTTGTTGGGAACAAGTCACTAGATGAGTCCTGAAGTCTGTTTGCTACAACAGTATGTGAAGTCCTGGCCTCCTTGCCCCAACTGTTTGTTTCCAAGTGTGTTGGCTCATCCATGGGTTTAGCTGAGGCCTCATTGTGATGCAGCCAGCTTTCCCTGTTCTCGCTACTGCTTCCTTCCCTTCCCTTCCACAGATTGATTCTGAGAACACTCTGGAGACTGGGCAGCTTTCGTCAGTGTGACCAAAACACTTGATAATAACAACTGAGACAAGGAAAGATGGATTTTTGGCTCACAGTTTCAGATGAATCAGTTCATGGTTAGCTGGCTCCAAATCAGAAACACTGACAGAAGGCATGGCAGAGGAAAGCTGCTTAGCTTATTGCAGCTGGGAAATGAGAGAGAGAGAGAGAGAGAGAGAGAGAATGAATAGAAGGGTCTAGGAAGAAGTGACTTACTTCCCCCAACTTGGTCCCAATTCCCAGTAGGCCATTCAGCTATCAATACATTAATCCACCCACTGATGAAGTCAGAGCCCTCACCATTCAATCATTGCCTAAAAGCCTCACTTTTGCTCCTTACTGTATTAGGGACCATGCTTCCAACACATGAGCCTTTGGGGACATTCCAAATCCAAACTGTAACAACTTCCTTGTAAATGAGCTGCATTCTCATCTCCATATCAAAGATTTTCTTTTTTTTTAAAGAGAGAGAAGGACAGTGAGAGAGAGAGAGAGAGAGAGAATCAGAGAATCAATTTTTATTGAGTTTTTCACATGGCTTTTGTTGCTCTAACACTTAGTTGTGTACATAGGTGCTGGGGTTTGAACCTATGTACTTGTGCACACTGGGCAAGCACCGTAACCACTGAGCCACCACTCCAGCCCCAAGAGAGAGTCAATTTTATTTAGATTTCATGTGGCTTTCGTTGCTCCCACACTTAATTGTGTACGTGGTACTGGGGTTTGAACCCCGGTCCTCGCGCATGCCAGGCAAGTGCTGTAACCACTGAGCCACCGCTCCAGCTCTTGGTCAGGATTTTCATAGGTACATACTAAGAAGTATTCCAGGAAGTGGGAACAGATTAAAACATTGAAGATGTGGGACCTGAGGGTGAAAGAACAATGAAATATCCA
Source organism: Aplodontia rufa (assembly GCA_004027875.1). NCBI lineage: Eukaryota > Metazoa > Chordata > Mammalia > Rodentia > Aplodontiidae > Aplodontia > Aplodontia rufa. The sequence continues at coordinate 1,891 of PVKS010045808.1, forward strand.
ATTAGAATGCTGTAAGGGGAGTACTGGAATGTGAGGCTCAAATTCAGGATAGGGCCAGTGTGTGGAGGGCCATGAACAAAATATTTATAAGGACATAACCATTATTTATGAGGTTCTGAGAAGGCTGGGAGGGTTTTGAGCACAAAAAATAGCATTATAATTTATCAATATGATTTTGGTAGCAAATTGTTTGAAGTCCTTTAGGAGAGCCTTGGATGAGTTAATAGAATGATCTAATTCAAACATGAAAAGTGGCTTCCAAGTCAGCTTCTCTTGCTGATGTAGACCCGGAGTTTCCTTTCTTAGGAACAAAATGAAGTGTATGGTTGTTATGGGCTGAATTGGATTCCCCTCCAAATTCATATGTTGTAGTTCCCAGTACCTCAGAATGTGACTGTGTTTGGAGATAGGGTCTCCACATAGAGGTAATGAAGGTAAAATGGAGTCATTAGGTTGAGCCCTAATCCAATATGACTGATGTTATAGAAAGGAAAATTTGGACACAGAAAGGTGCACAAATAGGGAGAAGGTCATGTGGGAATGAAGAAAAATATTGAAGTGTTGCAGCAGAAGCAAAGCATGCCAAAGATTGTGTGCAAACCACCAGAAGGTAGGACAGAGGCATGGACTAGATTCTCCCTCAAAACTCTAAGAAGGAACCAATACAGTGGGCATTTTTCTTTTGGAATTGTGGCCTTCAGAATTCAAGACAATGGATTTCTGTTGTTCAAGTCACTCAGTTTGTGGTGCTTTGTTATAGTGATTGAGCACAGTAATGCAATGGTTTTTCTCTTTAGTTGCCAGACTGTGAGCTATGTGAAGAAGGAACCATGTCTGTTACTGTTCACTGTATCAGTTAGGATGCTTCTGGCTTCGTAAGAGAAATTCAGAGAGAAGGATGTCCCAGGATTCATTAAAGTGATGGTTAAACAATGTCAGGGATCTAGATTAGCTACTTGCTATTAGCTTTCCCCAGGGCTTGGGATCTTTTGAACCACTCAGATGACCCTAAGCAGTGACAGAATCCATCATTCAAGGTGTGCTTTATTTCCAGTTTATGCTTATCCTGCTTAGTATGTAGCCTTTTGATGTCCCAACCCTAGATGTTGCATGATTTCAGGGCTTCTACTCTCTGAAGATGTTGAACTACATCTTTCGTCTTCCTAGCATAATCAAAATGCTGCTCACATTCCGAGTCACTTCTGCTGTGTTTACAAAGGTTCCATGGACAAAAGTGGACCAAATGACTCTGGTTTACTGATCCAAAATTGAATCTAGATTTGATAGTTATACACTTATTACTTCTTTGATAATTATAGCAAGTGGTTAATTTAAAAATACTGTCTTTTCTTGATTTTATTTATGAGGAGGGTAATTCTGATTTGCTTCATCTGTAAGGACCAGAATCATAACTCTATCTTTGCAAGTTTTTAAAAATATATTTTATTAAGGAATTGAGTTATTGTACAATCATAAGTGCATTTAAAGTAACAATATGATATACGTATACTCTTTTTTTTTAAAGAGAGAGGGACAGTGAGAGAGACAGAGAAAGAGAGAAACAACTTTATTTAGTTTTTCACATGGCCTTAGTTGCTCCAACACTCAGTTGTGTACGTGGTGCTGGGGTTTGAACCTGGGTCCTCGTGCTTGCCAGGCAAGCATCGAAACCGCTGAGCCACCGTTCCAGCCCGATATACATATACTCTTAAACCAGAATTACCCCCTAGATCCCTCCCTATTCTCCTTCCCTCTCCCCTCCCCTACTTGCCCCTTCCCCCTTTCTCCCTGATACATATCTATGCATGCCCTAGATTATGTGTTGCTACACCTTTGTTGGGTCTTATACATGAAATTAACTACCTTTCACCAAGGCCTGGGTTTAGCTCCAGCCTCCAAAAATGAGTGGAAACATTCCACCCTTTACTCTCTGGGTTTGGCTATCTTTGCTCAGCATGATTTCTTTCATCGCCATCCATTTACCTTCAAAGGCTGCAATATCTTTTCAAGTTTTATTTCTAAAATAAAAATTATAGAAGCTACTACCTTTGTAACCATCTCTTTCTTTCAAGAGGAAACCACCATTCTGAATTTGATTTGTATTATTTCATACATTTTGTATTTGATACATAGGAACAGATCCTTAAATTATGCATACTATTGTCTTATATATTTTCCATCATGTCAATGATATCTATTCATTTTGTTATGCTAGTGGCATAGTACTTGAATTTTAATTGCCACATAGTATTTGTTAGATGACTGTACCACGATTTTCTCAGTCATTTTACTTTTGATGGACATTAGGGTTATTTGTGTTTTTAAATATGCAATTTGATCCAACAAGATTTATGTCAGTAGTGGTACTTCTCTCTAGGGTGTTTACTTAACCATACTATTTGTATCTGACTCAACAAAGATGAGAAAGCAGAGCCTCTAAGGCACACAAAAGACTGAGATGAAAGTTTTATGCTTGAATATGTCCTAAGGGAAATTTAAAATTCTTGGTTGACAAATGAAGATCAGATCTTGATCTCTGTAAAACTCTTTAAGGAAATGTTTTAATCAAAATTGATAAAGGAAATGGGGGCCCCCATCTTTAACCATGTGTGTCCACCTGTGCCTTATACTGGACAGATGGCAAAGCTGGTCACATGGTGGTGATGTTGGATCCCTGGGGGCTTGCTCTGTAGACAGGTCTTTGCATGCTGCAAGGTAGACAGACCTTGGTTCCAGACATTTTCCTGTCATTTCCAAGTGAATAACTGTGATAAAATGTCTTTACCTCAATATCCTTACCCAGATCAGTGTTTTGAAATCTTTTAAAATATTTGCTTTGGGCAAGTGGTAGAGCACTTGCCTGGCATGCACAAGGACCCGGGTTTGAACCCCAGCACCACATACACTACTAAGTGGAGGAAAAACAAAAAACAGATGAATAAATAAATAAAACTGGTCCTCTCTCTAGCTTGCTCTCTCTCTCTTTAAAAAAATACTAGCTTCTTTTTCATCAACTTTGAAATCCTGTGCCTCTTTTCATACTGCTTTATCATTTCTGGCTCTCCCCCTAACATTCTATCATGAAAACTTTCAAGCATTCTGCAATGTTGAAAGATTGAGCAACCACATACAATGAACATTTTGCTATTTTTGCTTTATTAAACATCTATCCATCTATGTCTCTTTACATCTATCAGTCTATCACGTGTGTGTGTGCATGTGCGCATGTGTGTCTTTGGATAAATAAGAAAGTAAACTTCAAATATCTATATATTTTCTTCTAAACCCTTCAATGTAAATATAATTAAGTTCAATATTTGTTGAATTTTTATTAAAATAAAATTTATATACAGTAAAAGCAGCAATCTCAGTCCTACATTTAATGAACGTGTGCAATATATAACCTAAACCCCTTTCAAGATAGGTAACATTGCCAGCATTTCAGAATTTTCCTTTATGTTCCTTTCCAGTCAATTCCTGCCATCAACCCCCACAGGAAACCATTGTTCTGATTTTTTTTCTACCATAGATTAACATTTTAAAAAGCTTTTTTCTTGTAAGTAATTTTAAACTTTCCAAAAAGGTACAAGAAAAATACTACTATAAAAGGTGTCCAGATATCCCTCACCTAGATTCACCTTTCATTAACATTTAACTTATTTGATTTGGCATTTGCTTTCTGTGTATACAGATTTTTTCCTGAATCATTTGAGACTACAAAGCATGTAACCATAGATTAGTTTTGCCAGTTCCAGAGCTTCATAGAAATAGAATCACCCAGCATGACTTCACTTTTTAAATTTTTATGAAAGTAAAATATTCACCTAGTTAAAAAATCAATAGTACTGAAGGGTTTTTAACGAAAAACAACAGTCTCTTTTAACCATTCCCACTCACCAGACCTGCTCCTGAGAGTCAATCTCTTTTAACTCTTAACCACTACTTTTGGTAGTTCCTTCCTTATTCCTAAAATAGATTTACATTTTTGCTTTTTCTTAGGCATTTTGTTTAGACATCGCTCTGGCCTGGATAGTAATTGTCCTCCAAAGGCCATGGGCTTTGCTAGCCAGCCTGTGGTGCAGTCTTTAGGAGGCAGGGCCTAGTGGAAGGAAGTGACAACACTGGGGGCCTTTGAAGGGAGTATTGGGACCCCAACCCTTCCTCTTCTCTTTCTTTGCTTCCTGGCCACCATGGAATGAGCAACTTTGCTTTGCCACATGCTTCCAGTCACGAAGCTCTGCCTCACCACAGGCCCCAAAAGACTGGAGCCAACCAACCGTAGAATGAAACTTCTGAAACCATGAACCCAAATAAACCCTTCCTCCTTTTGATCATTTCAGGTATTTTTTCGCAGTGATTGAAAGCTAACACAGATATTATCCAGTCATTTTACATTATGGTAGATTCATTTATGTGGTTTATTTTTCATTTTTTATTGAGAAATTTATTTCTTGAACAATCATAAAAGTTTTTAACGAAAGAATATAAAAAGTACATAGATTCTGAAGATTAGATTTACCCCCAAGAGTGCCCCCCAGTTACCCACCCTTTTCCCTCCCCTCCCCTTCCTTAATCCACACATTCAACAAATGATTTTGGGGTAAGCATAGGTTTTCATTTTACCTGTGTAAACACCTTGGAGTAGGATTGTTAGGCCATATAGCCATTATGTTTGATTTTATAAGATGCTGATGAATTTGACTAATGATGATGAGTATATTTTCATGTAGTTACGGCTATTTGTGGATAATCTTTGATGAAATACATATTTAAATATTTTTCCACTTATCAACTTTAATTTTCTTATTGCAAGGCTTTATGTTTTCTGATTTTTCTTCTGCTGGAGGTTGAACCCAGGGCCCTGCACCTGCTAGTTGAATGCTCTAACATTGAGCCATACTCCAAGTTCTATTGTTGAGTTTTTTAAACATAGAGAGGGACAATGAGAGAATAAGAATCAATTTTATTTAGTATTTCATGTAGGATTTGTTGCTCTGACACTTTATCGTGTACATGGTGCTGGGGTTTGAACCTGTGTCCTCACACATGCCAGGCAAGTGTCATAACTGCTGAACCACCGCCCCAGCCCCTATTGTTAGTGTTAAGAAGCTTTTTTTTAAACCAGGGATTGAACCCAGAGGCGCTCAACCACTGAGCCTGAGCCACATCCTCAGTCCTTTTATTTTTTGTTTTGAGAGTGCCTTGCTAAGTTCCTTAGGGCCTCACTAAGGCTGACTTTAAACTTTCGATCCTCCTGCCTCAGCCTCTCAGGCCACTAGAATTACAGTCATGAATCATTGCACCTGGCAAAGGTTCTTTAAATATTCTAAAAAATAAGCTCTTTGTCATATATATGGTTTTCAAACATTATCTTCCAGTCTGTGACTTGTGTTTTTGTAGTCTTAACAGTATGTTTTGTAGATTTAAGTTTGTGATTTTGATGAAGTCCTTTTTTCCTTTTTACTAATTCCTTGCTTGTATTGGTCATGGTTTTGGAATCATATTTAAAAACTAATTGCCTGGGGTTGGGGATTTAGCTTAGTGGCAGAGCGCTTGCCTAGCATGCGCAAGGCCCCCGAGTTCAGTCCTCAGCCCTGAAAAAAAAAAAGAAAAAAAAAAAAACTAATTGCCTAACCCAAGGCCATAAAGATTTCTCCTTCTTTTCTTTGAAATATTTGTATGGCTTCATGTTTCATATTTAGGTTTATTATCTCCTTTGAATTAATTTTTGGATAATGTGTGAGGTTTTGGTGTAAGGCTTTTTTGCATATGAATGGGTACTGGTATAATTGTTCAAGCACAATTTATTGAAAAATATCCTTTTCCCATTAAGTTTCCTTTGCCCAAAATCAATTGGCCATATTTGTGTGAATCTATTTATGAACTCTGAATTTTATTCCATTAATTCATGTGTATCTCTGTGCTTTTTCTTTTTCAGTAACCACTATTACATCTGTGTACCCTTGCAGATACCTCCTATGTATACATAACTATGAATATAAGTACATTTGCTTTTCATAATTTACACATACTTCTGCACCTTGCTTTTTTCATTAACCTTATGAGATGCTACATATCAGTTTCATTCAATTAGATATATCACTTGCCTAGTACCACATAATATTCCGCTAAATGAGAGTATCATAATTTACTTAACCAGTTTCATGTGTTGAATATATAGGTTTTTCCCAAAATTCTGTTATTACAGTGCATATCTTTATATGGCTTTCAGTCTACACACATATGACTATACCTGCAGTATCAATTCTTAGAAATGGAAATGAAATTTTTGAGTCAAATGGTAGATGAATTTTGTATTTTACAGATTTTGTTAGGGTTCTCTCCTAGAAATTGTTCCTAGAGATGATAGGAAAGGAGAAGGGGAAATGTTGGAACTGAGATAGAGCAAGGTACATTCCAAGCAGTTATAAATGTCACTGAATATACTATAGCCACTATAGCCATATTATATATTTAATGTTCTTCACAGGTATACATAGATATAAGAATATGTCATTGTATTGGGCTTTTTTTAGGAACAATATAGGACATAGAAGATAGGCAAGTATTCAGGGGACGGGGAGAAGGCACGTAGAGGGGTGTGTGGCGGGATATTGAACAAATTGTATTACTGATTTGTATGCATCTAGGAATATGCGGCAACTAATCCCATCATTATGTAAAACTATAATGCCCTAATAAAAAATTGAAAAAAAGAAATTGCTCCTATAGATTTATTCTTCCATCAAAAATAAATTGGAGGGGGCTGCAGCGGTGGATCGGTGGTTACAGCGCTTGCCTGTCATGTGCGAGTATGTGAGTTCAAACCTCAGCACCATATATACAACAAAGCCTCAGAGGAACGAAAGTGACATGAAAAACTAATTTAAAAAATTGTTTCTCCAACCCAGATGCCCTTCTCTGGATGAATGGATCCAAAAACTGTGGTACATTTATACCATGGAATTTTACACAGCAATTAGAAACCATGATATTGCAGCCTTTGAAGGTAAATGGATGACTATGGAAGAAATTATGCTGAGTGAAATCAGCATAACCCAGAGAACCAAGGGTCGAATGTCTTCACTCATCTGTGGAGGCTGGAGCTAGACCCTGTCCATTGAGAAAGGAGGTCTAGTATCATGTTTTAAATCTGGATAAGGTGTAATGTCATACAACCTAAGGCATTTGTAGAGATGTATTGGGAAGGAGTGGGGGGAGGGATAAGGGTGGGTAATTGGGAGGGCACTCTTGGGGGTAAACCTAATTTTCAGAATTTATATATAGATTATATTATTTCACTAGAAGCTTATCTGATATTCAACAAATAAATTTCTGAATAAAAAATTGCATCCAAAAATTGTTTCTCTCTCACTGTCCCTTTCTCTTTAAAAAAAAAAAAGAAAAAATGAATTAGAGTATCCATTTTTCCTGTGAAGCATGCAGTTATTTTTTAAAAATCTGATAGGTGAAGAATTGTATTTCATTGTTGTTTAAAATTGTGTTTATCTTTTTCTGAGTGAGGTCTAGTAGTTTTTCATTTATTTAAGAGCCATTTCTTCATGTTATTTTCCCATTAATCTATAAGGTTATTTTTCATTGCTTTGTCACACACACATACACATGCATATGCATATATAAAATCAGGTTTCTACAATTTGCCTCCAAAAATACACCATATCATGGGAAAGGTGGTGTGTGTGTGTGTTCCTTGCCCAAGAGATGTATCCTGAATATTTTTATGGCTAGGTAGAAAACCTGATTACAGTGGCTCTGATAGTTTTCTAGGGCTGCCATAACAAAATATCACACACTAGTAGCTTAAAAAACATAAATTTATTTCCCCATAGTTCTGTAGGCTAGAAGTTCAAGATTAAAGTATTAACATATTTGATTTTTCTCAGGCCTCTCTCCCTGGCTTGCAGATGTCCTTGCGTGGCTTTTCTTCTGTGTATGCATATCCCTGTTGTCTCTCTGTCTTTTATTGTGAAGACATTATTCATATTGCATTAGAGCTCTGCCCCTATGATCTCTTTTAACCTTAATTAAAGGCTCTGACTCCAACTATAGTCACATTGAGGGTCAAGTGTTCTACATGTGAATTTTTTGAAATACACTCTGGGAAATGTATTTCAGTTCATAACATTCCTCTGGTCCCCCAGAATTCATGTCATTCCTTCATGAAAAATACACTAGCCCAATCCAAACAACTCTAAAAGATTTTAACTTACTCCAGAATCACATTTAAGTCCAAAGTGTCATCTAAATATCCAAATCTGGTGTGGATGACACTCACGGCATTATTTATCATACAGAAAAATTTCTCTATAGCTGTTTACCTGTGAAACTACAAAATTATGTGCTTCTGAAATACAATGGACAGGCTTACAATAGATATTCTTATTCCCAAAGGGAAAAATCACAAAGGTGAAAGTCAGTCCAAAATCTAGCAAGGCCAACTCAATTAGTTCTTAAGGCTCAGAAATCGTCTTCTTTACTCAACTCTCTGCCATCTGGGCTCACTGGGGTGATAGTATTATTCCTATGGCCCTGTGTGGTAGCCTTGCTCCTGAGGCACTGGTTGGTGGCAGAGTACCCTGCTGAAATCAAGGAGAAAATAGCCTTGCCCACCAGGCATGTGGTGGCAGTGACAATCCTGCTGGCTTCTCAACCACCTTTGGGGACATGTTTCCCTTTCCCTGAAAAATAATGCAAAAATGAGAAGCGTAACTACACAGGCAGGCAGAGAAACTCAGAAATTTCAAAAATTAGTATACATGTATATACTCATTTACAATTATAGCATGGGGGTATTACAGAGGAGATGAAATCGGGGAATGGATGAAGATGGGCGGGGGAGATCCCACACTAGGATCAGCATTAACTTGCTATGTCATTATCCACGTATGCATGAATATGTAACAACGGTTCCTTCCAATATGTAAGACTATGTTGAACAAATAAAAAAATGAAGTCCATAATGAAAAAACAACAAACAAACAAAAAAAGAACAGGAGAACATGTTTGGAAAAGAAAAGCCTTTGTGAGTCAGGAAATGGACTTTGGTTTTTACTCTGTTCAAGGTAGGGAGCCACTACAGGGTTTTAAAAACAGGAGTGACCTTATATAGGTATGTCTTGAAATTATCACTGTGTCTACCCTGTTGAAAATAGGCTATAAAGGGGGAAACAGTAAAGATGCTATTGCAGTAATCCAGGTAAAAGACAAACATGTTCTGAGGGGTGAGAGTGGTGATAATGGTGACGATAAATGTTAGAATCCAAGTACCTCATGATGCTTCGATGTGTATATGTATGTGTGTATGTGTGTGTGTATAGTTATATGCACATATACGCATATGTACATATACATATACACACATACATATACATGTTATATATATATTGTGCTTACATCTTGAATATCTCACCAAAGCACCTCCTGGGAGTCTGCGTGTTGGTGAAGATTGTTGACTGATAGCTTACAGTGAAGAGATTTTGGACAAGGAGTCAGACTTTTGCCTTGGGGTCCTGAAATCTCCAATGTAATATGTGGAGATCCTTTTTGCTCAGATAGGCCATTTTTTTCCAACAGTAATTCTTCTGATCTAGTGGCACAGTGGGATATAAGCCTGCTGTCAGTTTTGTAGCCCAGCAGGTGAGAACTTGGGAGTGGGGGTGGAAACAGACTCACCATTTCAGGTGCAGACTTTCAAGATGTCTTTGTTTTAAGCCCTAAGATGTATCCTGTGGTCTAGAACACCTGATATCTATTAATTCCTGACCTTCTCCATTTAATTTATCCAGAAATAAAACCTCCAATTTCTTGTCTGGATGCTTGGAGTGAAGGTGGGAATCTCAGAATATAGAGTCCATATGTAGACAGATGTTCAACCAACATTTCATTTTCAGTTCTGCATATCATACCTGCTTTTTTCCCCTTTTTTATTCAGAAATTTATTTGTTGAACAATCACACAAGCTTCTAACAAAATAATACAATATATATAGATTCTGAAAATTAGATTTACTCCCAAGAGACCCCCCAATTACCCACCCTTATCCCTCCCCCCTTCCCAAAACATTTATAAAAATGTATTAGGTTGTATGACATTACACCTTCACCTTATCCGGATTTAAGACATGATACTAGACCTCCTTTCTCAGTGGCCAGGGTCTAGCTTCACACCTGCTTTTTTGGTGCTCTTAGAAGGTTTCACAGAGTAAATCAGCTGCTCTATGTTCATCATCCTCCTGTGCAGGCCTTTAAAGTTGTAGCTTCCTCCTCTATTATATTTCTAGGAATCATAGAAATCTCTCCATATTGTTGTAGTTTTTATAGGTTTATGACATTTTTACTCCTTTGCTATCATTTTGGGAGACCTTAGGAGGGAAAGGAGACAAATACGTTCTGTCAACTCACATCTTTGACCAGGTTGAATAAACTTTTTTCACGTTTCACGTGACTCTGCAATTCTGATTTCCTTTCCCCACACTGAGCGCCATTGTTGTACTACACTGTGCAACTGTCATAGGGCTTTAGTGATCTACATCAGAAACAGAGTTCAATTTCTAGTTATTGTATTTACTCTCTGTGTGACTATGGAAAAATCACTTAAGTTTTGTGAATTTGTTTCTTCATATTCAAAATGAGGCTGAATAATATTGCATTTGTGTGTTTGTGCACATATAATTCACCTCATTTTAAACAAGAAGTAACTGAGGGTTTTTGGGAACCTGATGTACAACAAGCAGGATCACTATAGTTAATAATGTACTGTCTACTTGAAATTTGCTAAGAGAGCAGATTTTAAGTGTTCACACCTCTCCCTCCACACAATGGTAACTATATATAGAATGATGTGTTAATGAATTTTATGTGGTAATCATTGCACAATATATACATATATCAAACCAACACACTGGATTTATGATGGATATATATATATATATATGCACATACACACAATTGGATATATACAATTTTTATTTGTTGTTTATACTTAGATAAAGCTGCAGGGAGAAAATGGCAGTAATTATTAAACCATGTCAGAGAGATGTTTTAAGTATTTAATGAGTTCATCTATGTAAATCTTTTAGCATAGACTTAGGTCCATGCTTAATAAAGATTATACATTATCATTGTATCTCTTCTTCCAAGTCTTTAACTTTTCATCAAATTAATTCCCTCTGCTGGAAGGGAGAATAGTTTGATGATCACAAGGTATGCTTACACCCTCTAAGTCTTGACCACACCAGGCTAGGATTCCTTAAGTTATTATCTGTTGTTTATCAATCTGAGGAGTTTTGCTCAGTAGGAGGCATAAAGATTGCCTCATTAATTTTATCATTTGGTCATTCACATTTTAATTCATTAATCTGACGTTTTCTGAGCATTTATATTTGTTGGTCACTGTGGTAGCTGCGGAGAGATGATGAAAGTGAGTCTCAATGAAGCAGGTAGACAACGTTCTTGCTCTTAAGGACATAGTAGTTCAAGGGGTAGATAGACAAAGAAAGGCAATACTGAAGCAGTGGGATTATTCTGTGATAAGATACCTGCTATTGCAATTGAATAACAATTTAAAGTCTGTCTCTTTCAGTATAAGCACAAAGATCTCATTTGCCTTATTTATTCCTATTGCCCAGTATATAACATTGTGCCTGGCATATGTGATGTGCTCAATAAAAATTTTGTTATTAAATAAATATTGTAT
>PVKS010045809.1:0-13607 GCA_004027875.1 Aplodontia rufa
ATAAATTTGCACAGTGAAATACGTGAACAAACTTCAGCTCCATCTACCAACATAGTAAGTTCCAAAAACAAGTTGGGTGTTGGAGATTTTTATAAAGTTCAAAAGCAGCAAAACTAGGTATTTCTTAGGTATGCCTTGAAAAAACCTGCGGGGTTTTTGACAGCCAGGATGAAATTCAGGTAAATCATTTCTGGGGAAAAGGGGATGACTGGGGGAAAGGTGGATTTAAGTTCTTGGTAATGCTCCGGTTCTTTGGTTGGGTGATGGGTACACAGGTGCACAAGCACCCTTGCCTAAAACACATGCTCTCATCTTTTCTTCAGGACCCCTCACCCTCTGAGGGAGATGGCTGGAGGGGCAGGGCCACCCTGTGATTTAGGAAGTGCTTTGTCTGGGAGCATCTGCCTGCTTCTCCTTGCTCTCAGCTTTTTCCTGACGTCATCTTCACAGTGACTTCATCGATGGCTGCAGTCTTCACTAAGGCGTTGTTTAACTTGCTGTTGCTGCTGGGCACCAGGGTTTCCTCCCTGGCTTCTGAGGATCCCAGGTAATCCTTCTGCTCACATGATAGTGCAGAGGGCTCTCTGTCCCCCAGGCTTGTGTCCAAGGACAAGGACCGTTCACATGCCTCTTGCACCTATGTACAGGAGTCCTCCAAAAGGAGAAAACTATTTCAGTCCCCAGCTCTTCATGACCCGTGTGTTTCCTTATAGTCCTACCAGCTCGGGGATTTATAAATTCTATTGAATTTAGATCATTTCATAGGTACGATGGGACACCTTATCTCTGTCTTGTGTTTCATTTTGTTCAGATGGAGGCTGAGCACCCAGGTCCTCTGAAAGGACATCTTTCTACATGTTTACACTTGTCCCATGCTCTGGCCTTTAGTTTAGCAGAAACTTGTTTCCTGGGTACTGAACAAGACTGACTGAGACTAAGTTCATGGATGAACAAGGGCATCTCTTCCAAGCTCATCCTCTCATTCCTGTGAGGCTCCTGGAAGACTCGGTATTCCAGGAAAGTTTTTCCAGAAAGGTCTTTCAAGAGAGCTCCTTGACTGGTACACCAGAGCCTGGCTGCAGTTAAAATAGTGTGGGTGGGGGGAGGCTTGAGAGTGGGAACGTATAGGAGGATGGAGCTGCACACACCAAATCTATCCCTCTGGGGAGTGGCTCAGTGTGGTCACCTGCCCTCATGTGGTCCTCATATAGTATGGTACCAATCTGCCCTGGTGGCACCAGCTAGGGCCAGGATTGGATTGAGAAGCCACAGTAAGCCCTGCACTCCACTTTGGGACTCCAGGAATGGAGAGGAGATCACTGTCTGCTTGGAGAGAAGAGGTCAGCTGTGACACTTGGACACAGGCTCAAGGACACATTGTTTTTGCTCTTGGGGCCCTAGTTTCCTACCAGCCATACTAGGAACCTGCCTTGCTCTGAGATTGGGACTCTGCTGTTCCATAATCCAGGCAAGAGTTCTCCAACTTGTTGCCCACAGGACAAATCCAGCCTGAAGATACGTTTCCTTCGGCTACCCAACACAGGTGCCTCGCTCTGTCTTGCAGAGGCAGGAGGGTCAGAACCAGAGAAAGGCAGCATATGAAAGATTCCACTGATCATTGCTGGCCCTGAAGGTGGAAGAGGCCATGAGCCAAGGAATGTAGGAGGAGAAGCTGGAAAAGGTAAGGAAACAGCCTCCCCCAGGGCTTCTAGAAAGGAAAGCACCCTATGAACACCTTGATTGGAGCCTGCTGAGACTGGAACCAGAAGGTATTGTAAGGGTTAGTCTGTGTTGTCTCAAGATACCCAGTGTGAGAGTGTGTTGCTGCAGCCATGGGAAACCAAGGCAGTGTGTGCATAGACAGGGCTGGAGGGGCAGAGGTGGGAGAGGAGACTGCAATGGAAGCAGGAGGAATCTTTGCCTCCCTACCAGAGATTGGCTTCTAGACCAACTGTACCATCCGCCTCCTGTACGGTTCCTTTCAGTGTCCCCCAGGAGCATCCAAATACACACAGGGTTCTGACAGTCTGCAAGGCCCCAGAGCACTTCCTCCCTCTACTGATCCCAACAGTCCTCTGCCAGGTGGGCAGGCCCCTGGCAGTTGACTTTCAACATACAAAATAGGAAGCTGAGGCCTGGAAGGGGTATGGCCAGGAGGAGCACTCCACCTGAGGGCAGGGAATGACCAGATGACACACCTGAATAATTTCCTGCACTTTCCACAGATTCCCCACAGCTGAAGAAGCCCAGGCAGGCTCCTGTCCATATCTGTGCTGAGAATGTGGCCCCGCAACTGCCAGGCATTATAATTGACACCGTCCACACCCTCCTGGTTCCTCCTCCCTAGAGATAGGACCACAGCCAAATCCAGGGCCCACCTGACCACAGTCCAGGACCAGCAAGATCCTTGAAGCAGAACCCTGGGGTTCTATTAGTGGTTGGGATGGTGGTGTCATAATGGGGTGGGAATGCTGAGGGCAGCATTCTACTCCAGGGACACAATTGACTCAGCCCCTAGAGACAGAATGGGACAAGGCAGGTTGTGAACATGAGCCAGCTGTGCAAAGTGTTTCTTGTGCCTGGAGCACCCACCCTTCCTACTCTCCCTCCACTGAGGAAATTCTCCCATCCTTCCAAATACCTTACTCAGTTGTCAGCTGTCCTCCAAGTCTTCCTCCTGCTCCCACAGCTGGGAATGGATTGCCCTTGTCCCCCATACTTCTGCTATGTTTGGGTCACAGCTCTGCCAACTAGCCTTGGTTAGAACCACCTGCTTCTGACCCATCTCCCTATGAGCAAGAGGCCTCCTCTGCCAGCTTGCGGGAACAGGTCTCCAGTCTTGGTGCTTGGAGTCGGGATGGGGAATCACCATTAGGAGGTGGACCCTGGAGGGGAACTTTGTATCTCTGAGCTTTGTATCTCTGAGCAGCTGAAGCCCAGTAGGACAGAGTCCCTTCCTCCCCTGCAGGTCCTGTGGCCCCATTCTGCTTCCTGAGGTTGCAGTAAAGGAGAGCTCTCTCCTTCTTCCACTATCCAGGGCCCAGAGAGCTCCAGGGAGAAACAGGAACAACAAGGAAGCCTGAGACCCAGGCCTGCCTGAATCCCTGATCAGCAAACAGTGCATGTGCTCAGGATGCTGTCATAACTTTAAAATACATTTTAAAAAATTTGGGGGAGTAAAAAGAGGATGGCGAGCTGAAAAAAGGCTTATTCTCTTTTGGTTCCGTGACTGGATGAAAAAACTCCAGGACAATTCCACTACTACGGGGTGGATTTTGGGGACAATGATCACCAGAACACAGTGCTAGTTTGGGGAGTTGTTTGGATGATCAGAGATTCAGAGATTTGGGAGCAGCAAGTGGAAAAAAGGGATTATTTCCATCCCGGCCAGGACCCAGCGGCCATAGCTGCATCCACCATTATTCCCCATTAGCATGGGAGTGGGGCAGGAGACAAACCATAACCTGTGAGCTGTTCTGCTGCTGAGAAGCCCTGTTCTACAATGGATCATGCATCAGGCTCAACTAGAGACACCCCATACAGCACCTCCACTGAGTAAGAGGAGAACAGTATCTCGCAGCTGCCTGTGTAAAGAAGTCTTTTGGAACAGACTGCATGGTGGGAGCAAGTCAGGAGTTCAGAGCAGGCTCCTCTGTAACTGTGCCAGGAGACAGTCACTGTGCACAGGCGGAACTAGGAAGAGGAGGCATGGGACAGGCCCAGTCCCCACTTTGCTTAGGGGGATTCAGGTTTGTGGAGTAAAGGGGAGCCTTGCTCAGCCATGTCCACACCCACCCTAGCCAGAAGGATCACATGATAAGCCAAACTCTTAGGAGTCCTCAGTCTGAGCTCAAAAATCCTGGAGGGTTGGGAGTGCAACCACTGGCAGAGGGAGCATAGAAAGCATCCACCCCCCCCCCATAAAAGCCTTGACTCCTGAATTTCAGATCCACAGGGAGGCTGTCAAAACCAGCCCACAGGGAATTCCTTAGTCTGATCTCTTCACTGAAATCTCCTCCTAGAAATCCCAGGAGTCTGAGGACATCCCAGTCCTCTACTTGAGATCACATAATTACAGTCTGAGAGAACCTGTTATCAAAACTCAGGCGGCCAGAGAACATCTGCTCCCAACGTGCAGAGAGACAACTTTAGTGACCACAGTACCTAGTTTTCATTAAGAATTTTTAATTTTTAATTTTCTTTTTTTTTAAATTTTTTTTCCTCTTCTTTCCTATTTTTGATGTGTATTTGAGTGCCAACTGGAAAAGTTGATTGGTTCATGGACATATAAAAATACTAGCTGTTTTGTTTCCCTGTTATTTTTTTTCTTCATCTTCTCTCTTTTTCCCTCTTGTCTCTTCTGTCTATCTTTGTCCTGCCTGCTGAGAGGAGCCATTCTGGTCAGTTCATTTAGTATTTGAAGTGTTTTGGGTCCTACCTGCATAATTTTCCTGTGCTTGCTTCTACCCTTATGCTATCACCCAAATCTTATTAATACCTCTTTCACCCCTCCTCTATTTTGCTACATCTGTCTTTTCTTCCTCCAGGGTTTGTTTTTCTTTACTTTTTCTTTCTTTCTTTTTTTTCCCTCCAGCAAATCCTTGACCTCCTCCACTTTCTCTCTGTCCACAATTGGACAATATAACCTCCTCTCTAAATGTCACTTACGTTCCCTTTTCTCTCAGGCTTCCAACTAGTTTTAGTTTTTGACCCCCCGGCATTAAGGCTGTGTAACCATTACTGCCATGAATGCCGAACTCAATAACTATTGTATGCTTTGAAGCCTGACATGGGTGATAGTTAAATACTAGTGTGGCCAAAAGTATTGACTAACAATACCATTCGTTCCATAAGTGGGATTTAACAGAGTAATATAGTCTGTACTAAATAACCAATTTAATACTGTTTATTTTATACATTGGTTGTTCATACTGATGATCTAATATTAACTCATGAGGAGCTGGAAATCTTAATGGACACTAACAGTTCACAGGTTAGGGGTTTGACTTCTGAACTCAATTTTCCTGACAATACCCCAACCCAAGCAAGGGATAGGACAAAACTCCCAATCCAACAGCAAACACCCAAGGAAAAACAACCAGATAGAGATCTCAGGCCAAGAACTTGCTTCAATTATGGAGTTAGATCCTGAGCAGACCCCCCCCCACACACACACCTGTGAGTTCCCAGGACTCTGGTCCCACCACAGCAGGTGAGCTGGACACCTCCAAGGACTGCACACCCAGATACCACCCAGCTGCCATGCACACCTGCTGAGTCCAGATACATTGGGCCCATCTCACTACCAAGGATCCCAGACCCCAGTGCAGAACATAGGTTGATTCATTCTGACCTACCCCACACATCTGGGACCCTAGCACGCAGTGACATACCTCTACTGCTTAGCTTTAACAACACAGCGGACTGCCCAGCAATCCCACCAGGTGCCAAGTCAGAGTCCTGGAACCTTAACCCAAAAGATGCAACAAAACAAGACTCCAGGCAGAAAAAAAGCCTTTTGGAAGGAAGAGGTCATCAGAGAGGTTGTATGTGACCCAACCCTTGATGTATAAGGAAGAAGAACCCAGACTTGTTGTGCAGGGATTCCTAATTCAATAATCCAGAAGAAGCTCTTCAAAGGTGAAGAATCAAACTAGAAGAGGTTCACTTCAAACCCACAACTCTCCTAGCAAGGAATCCATGGCCAGGGACCAGGAGGAAGATCTAGAATAAATTATTAATGATCTGATAATGAAAAGGAACAATGAACTAAAAGAAGAGCTAATGAAGGGCATAAATGAGAAAACTCAAGTTTGAGAAACTCTATCATTAAAGAAATAGATATACACAAAAAGGATGTAATAGACCTAAAATCTGCAATCAATGGCATGAGAGGGACTATGGAAGAATTTAATATTAGACTAACTTCTGTAGAAAATAGAACCTCTGCTATTGAAGAAAGAACTTCTGGCAACAAGGACAGGGTGACCAAGTTTGAGAGCACCGATGACAAAAAAGAAAAACAACTAATAGAACATGATCAGAATTTTGAAAATGTCTGGGATGAAATGAGAAGAAACAACATAAGAGTAATTGAGATTCAAAAAGAAATTGAAGCACACACGAATGGTATGAGGAACATCCTTAAGGAAATTGTTAAAGAAAACTTTTCTCATATAAAAATAGAATCAGATATGCTTATCCAGAAAGCTTATACCCAATAGGCCTAATCAAATGAGAAACTCACCAAGGCACATCATATTAAAAATGTGCAACAGAGATATGAAGGAAAGGATATTAAAAGCAGCAAGGGAGAAATGACAAATCACATTAGAGGCAAACCTTTAAGAATTTCCTGTGACTTTTCAACCCAGACTCTGGAGGCAAGAAGGTCGTGGAATGAAATCTTTCAATGTCTGAATGACCACAACATGTGGCCAAAAATACTATACCTAGCAAATCTCAGCTTGAAATTTGATAGAGAAATAAGAACTTTTCATGATAAGATCAAACTGGCAGCATTCATGAACAGAAGTCCAGCCTTACAAAGAATTCTCAAAGATACACTCCATACAGAAGAACAAGTAATCAGTACCCAAAATCCACAGAGGAAATTCAATAAAAGTATGTCCTATATACCCAACCAAGGCAGCCACAGAACTTACTAATAATGTGCAATGACTATGAACCACATACATACTTCTATTATAACACTGAATGTGAATGGTTTAAATGCACCACTCAAAAGACAGAGTAGCAGCCTGGATCAAAAAACAAAATCCAACAATATGCTGCTTACAAGAAACCCACCTAATAGTTAATGACATCCACAGATTAAGGGTGAAATCTACCATACGTATAGCCCAAGAAAGCAAGCTGGTGTTGCAATACATATATCTGACAAAGTAGATTTCAAACATAAATTAATCAAAAGAGATAAAAAAGGCCACTACTGAGTAGGAAAGGGAACCCTACAACAGGAAGAAATAACCGTAGCAAATATATACTCTCCAAATAACAGTGCTCCCAACTATGTGAATAAATTACTTCACGACATGAAACCACTTGTGGACCTCAACACAATGATACTGGGAGACTTCAATACTCCTCTGTCACCTATAGACAAATCATCAAAACAAAAAAATCATAAAAGATATCTCCAGCCTAAACAACTCCATAAATCAAATGGACTTAAAGACATATATAGAACATTCCACCCCAAATCAGCGGAATACACCTTCTTCTTAGCAGCACATGGATCCTTCTCCAAAATAGTTCATATTCTGGTTCACAAAGTAAGTCTCAGTAAATATAAAAAGTAGATATTATTCAGTGTATCCTATCAGACCATAATGCCATGACCCTAGCAATCAACAGCAAAAATTATAACAGAAATTGCACATATTCATGGAGATTGAATGATACCTATTAAATGAAGAATGGATCCAAGAAAACATGAGAGCTGAAATAAAAAAATTCTTGGAAGAGAGTGAGAATGAAGCTACAACATATTGAAACCTCTGGAACAGCATGAAAGCATTCCTCAGGGGAAAATTTATAGCAGTGAGTGTCCACATTAAAAATGAAGAGAGATCCCAAATAAATAAGCTTATGCTCCATCTCAAAGCCCTTCAAAAGAAAGAACAATCTAACCCCAAAGCCAGCAGAAGACAGGAAGTAATAAAAATCAGAGCTGAAATCAATGAAATTGAGAACAAAAAAAATAATAAAAAGAATTGATGAAACAAATATCTGGTACTTTGAAAAAAGAAATAAGATAGATAGATCCCTAGCCAATCTCACTAAAAGAGAAAAATGAAGCAAATTAATAAAATCTCCAATGAAAAGAGAGCAATCACCACTGACCCTCATGGAAATCCAATAAATTATAAGATCATATTTTGAAATCTATACTCCACCAAATTAGATAATATGGAATACATGGACAAATTTCTAGACACATGCAACATCCCCAAATTGACACAGGTTGATATTGAATACCTAAACAACCCAATAAGAGACACTGAAATCTGTATAGCAATTAAAAGTCTAACAAAGGAAAAAAAAAAAAGCCCAGGACCTGATGGTTTCCCTGCTGATTTTTACCACACTTTTGAGGAGGAACAAACACCTCTCCTTATTAAGGTATTCCAAGAAACTGAAAAGGAGGGAACTCTCCCAAACACTTTTTATGAAACTACCATACGTCTGATACCAAAACCCAACAGGGACACATTAAAAAAAAGAAAGAAAAAGAAAATCCCTAATAAAGTTCTAGCAAACTGTATTCAAAACTTATCAAGAAGATAATTCATCAAGATCAAGTGGGCTTCATCCCAGGTATGCAGGGCTGGTTCAACATATGCAAAGCAATTAATATAATTCATCACTTAAATAGAATGAAGGACAAAAACCATATTATCATCTCAATTGATGCAGAAAAGGTCTTTGATAAAATTCAGCACCCTTTTATGCTCAAAACTCTAGAGAAGTTTGGGATCAAAGGAACATTTTTAAACTATGTAAAGGCTATATATGCCAAACCCTTGGAGAGTATAATACTTAACGGAGAAAAACTGAAAGCATTTCCACTAAACTTGGGAACACGACAAGGCTGTCCACTCTCACCACTTTTATTCAATATTGTTTTTGAGACCCTAGCCAGAGCAATAAGGCAAGAGAAGTAAATCAAAAGGATAATAATAGGAAGAGAGGAAGTCAAACTCTCTCTTTTTGCTGACAATGATCCTGTATCTGGAAGATCCAAAAAACTCCACCAGAAAATTGCTTGAACTTATAAACAGATTTAGCAAAGTGGCAGGCTACAAGATCAATACCCATAAATCAATAGCTTTCCTATACACTAATATTAATAGGGCAGAAGAAGAAATCAGGAAATCAGTCCCATTCACAATATCCTCAAAAAGAATAAAAGACTTAGGAATTAACCTAACATGGGAAGTCAAAGACCTCCACAATGAAAATTATCACACTTTGAAGAATGAAATCCAAGATGACCTGAGAAGATGGAAAGAGGTACCATGCTCTTGATTAAGCAGAATTAATATAATAAATATGGAATCAGCACATTACAGTGACATAACAAAGTCTAGGTTCATAGCAGCTCAATTTATAATATCAAAATTATGGAACCAAGTCAGATGTGCCCCTCACTGGATGAATGTATGTGTATATATATATATACACACACATACACACACACACACACACACACACACACAGACAGACAGACAGACAGACATACACATACATACTCCAAGGAGTTCTACTCAGCAATTAGAAGCAATTGGATGGTGATGGAGGGTAAATGGATGGAGATGGAAGAAATCATTTTGAGTGAAGTTAGTCTAATCCAGAGAGTCAAGGGTCAAATGTCTTCACTCACCTGTGGACGCTGGAGCTAGACCCCGGCCTTTGTGAAAGGTGTTCAGCTCTCATGTATTAGACCCAACAAAGGCATAGTAACATATAACCTAGGGCATTCATAGAGAAGTATCAGGAAGGAGCGGGGAGGGGGCATGGGGAAAGAGATAAAGGTGGGAGAATAGGTGGGATCTAGGGGGTAAATCTAATTTAAGAATATATACATACATTGTTTTGTTGGATGCATTTTTGATTGTACAATAACTAAATTAATTTTAAAAATTTTTGGAAGAATTTACTATTTTCGAGAAGTGCCAACCATGTATTATTCATGGGCCAACCTGCCTACAGTGACTTTGCTGTTTACTTTGGCTTCACTTTTTAGGTGTTGAGGAAGGCAGTGCAATTCTCCCTCTTACCCCAGGCCCCCAGCTGTCTGTGGGTCACTTGAGTGGCTCCTTCTAGTCCCCTCAGACTCTCCTACATTCCCTGGTCTTAAGAGTAGCACTGCTGGAGCCAAAAGGATCAAACAGGTGGCACCTAGCAGTCCTCCAGGAGGCCAATGACCATGGTAGGGAGTCCCTGTTGCTCTGGTTATAGGAGACACCATGTGTTCTGGCCCAGTCTCTGGACAGAGGATAGACCTAATGACAAAATTTCCCATCAGTCACTGAGATGGAAATGCATAATCCAAAGGAACATACTGTTAATTGCACATATGAGTTTATTCATACTTACTACAGATGTTAATTATCTTTCTTTAAAAATCATGAGGTCACTTGTGTTTCCCTTGTTTAGAGATTGAAAAAATTAGCAAATAACAGGGTCTTTCAGCCATCTGGGCTGAATACTGAGAATTGATGGTCACCAATGCTCTAATTTTGGAGAAGGGAGGCAACCAGGACCTAGGGTGGCAGCTCTGGGGCTCAGGGGGCCTGAGGTGGGAGCAGAAAGAAGGGGCTTGTCCTCAGTGGTGTCCCTGCCATCGGTGTGCAGGACAGCTCTTTCATGTAGCCAGGAAGCATTAGGGGCAGGTGAAAGGTTTGGTGGTGGGAGTCTGGGAAACTGCCACATGGTGGCCTCCACTTGCACAATGAGGAGAAGGTGCTTTCATCTGGGATGTGGAGGATGTGCTGAGTAGAGGCTAGAAATGGCTGTGGATGGAGATGGAAATCAAGCTAGCTAGGAAAAGCTGGAGGGATGCTGTGCCCTTACAGATTGAGTTGAAACTGGTAATAGAAATTAATCTGAGCAGAGAGGACAGAAAGAGGTAGGGAGAAAGCAAGGTGTCAAGAGACCAGAGAGCCCAGGTGGGCCGGTCAAAGACGGTGTGTCTTCTGCTCTTAAATGCACATATTGAAACCCTCAACCACATGTTATAGTATTTGGAGAAAGGACTATTGGGAGGTAATTGAGGTTAGACAAGGTCAACAAAAGGGTGGGACCCTCCAGATGAAATTAGTGGCCTTATAAAAAGGAAAGCAGGGGCTGGAGCGGTGGCTCAGCGGTTTCGGCGCTTGCCTGGCAAGCACGAGAACCTGGGTTCAAACCCTAGCACCACGTACACAACTATGTGTTGGAGCAACTAAGGCCATGTGAAAAACTGAATAAAGTTGTTCTCTCTTTCTCTGTCTCTCTCACTGTCCCTCTCTCTTAAAAAAAAAAAAAAAAAAGGAAAGCAATTTTGTTCCATGAACATATACCCAGGAAAGGCCATGTGAGGGCATAGAGAGAAGGTGGCCATCTGCAGATCAGGAAGAGGGCCCTCTGCAGAGCCTAACCATGCTGGCACCCTGAGTTCAGACTCCCAGTGTTTAGAAGTGTGAGAAAATAAATTTCTGTTTTAAAGACACTATCTATAATGTTTTGTTGTGGGAGCCCTAGCTGGCTGGGTCGGTTGGGAATAATGGAGCAAAAGACCAGGGTGGAATGCAGTGGTCAGAGGGAGAGAGGTCTGGGTTAGAGAGCCTTTCATCTGTTCACTTGCATGCCAATAATGTTTTGAGATTTCGGAGGTAGAGAGGGATTTCCTAAGAGGATTGGAAGAGCTGGGGGAGAAGGGGAGATGGAACCAGCCAGCAGAGTGTGAGATGAATGGCATTGTATGATCTGGAGTTCGTGAGTGGGAGCAGGGGAGAAGCAAGGGAGTGAAGAGCCCCTTTTCACAGCTCCCTAGCTGTGAGCAAGCAGTCAGGCAGAGGAAGAGGCAGGGGATGCAAAGCCTTTCAAGTAGGGCTGAAGATGTAGGGGCGTCTGGTGGCTTTAGAGTCACAGTTCCAGAGACACAAATGTTATGTTTTGGATATGAAGCACCCTTCAGAGACTTGTGTGTTGAAGGCCTGGTCCCCAGTGCAGCATGTTCAGAGGTGGGGATTTGGGGCAGTGATTGGCTCTTGAGGGCTTTAACCTGGTCAATGAATTTATCCATTGATGGATTGTACCTTGATGGCATTATTGGAGGTGGTGGAACTATGGTGTGATCTATTGATGGGAATGAGTGCTTTGGGATGTGCCCTTGTCTCTCGCTGTTTCTTCTCTTTCTACTTTCTGGCTGCCAGGAGGTAAGCAAATCTGCTATGCCACATGCTCCCCCCACCATGATGCTCTGCCTCACTGGAAGCCCACAATTATAGGAACAAGGGGCTATGGACTTAAACCTTAGAAATCATTAGACAGAATGAATCTTTCCTCGTCTAAGTTGTTTTTCTCAGTGTTTTATCACAGTCACCAAAGCTGACCAGTACACACAAGTTGCACCTATGGGTATAACTGGTGAGGTGGGAGATAGGTTCATGGGGCAGTGTCAAGGCAGAGGTGCAGTTGGCTGGGGAATTATGGGGACATCTTAGGTTTTGGATATGGAAGCAGAGAACACAGATGGGCAGTATGGTGGTCTCCATCTGAAAGGTCCCCTTAAAGAGCAGATGGGTAGACTGCTTTGCTTTCCATGCCCATTCAGGGCTCCCAAGAGTAGAATCTTTGAGGATTAGTATGAAGGCACCTATGAAATCAACCATCTTTTTCTTTAAAAATTTTTCTTTTCTAAGGGGTTGAGTTATTGTACAATCATAAATGCATATGAAGTAACAATATGATATACATTTGTCTCCTGATTCTTCTATATTTCACCCTTACAAGTGATATAAATGCTTACATTGTGAAGTTTACAAAATTAAATGATTACATAAGTATTTTTTGGATTCTCATGGGGATTAAGGAGTATGCTACATTGTTGATTCTCTCCTTAGGTCCCCCCTATCCTCCCTCACCATTCTTTTTCTTTTTTGGGGGATGGTGGCATTGGCTGTGGTGGTGCTGAGGATAGAACTCAGGGCCTCCCACATGCTAGAATCCTAAAATGGGAAGGCCGAGGCAGAGTGAGAGAGCTCATGCCCTCAAGGCTTGAGTTCTGAATTTTGCACCAGCCCCTACAAAGCCAACCATGACATTATAGGTCTACTGCTAGCATGTCCCCTGAGTACGAGTTGTTCTGTGTCCAGTAACACCCTTAGAAGGACAGTTTGGCACATGCTGTCCACTGCTGGTCATAGTAAGATCCCCTTTCGCTGTGTTCCTCTGGACAGAGAGACAAGATCAGGCTGCAGTAAGGAATGTGATAATGGCACTCCCAGAAGGTAAGGCAAGGTGTCATAATCAATGTCTATGTGTGCTTGAGCTCCTCTGTAGCATAGGACATTCAATTAGAATGCACGTTACCATGTGGGGAAGACAAAGGGGCTAACATGTAAAAGGAAACTAACAGAGGGTATAGAAGGCAACACCCCGCTGTGCTGGGGGCTCAGCCTTTGGATGCGAATCCACTGGTCCAGGGTCGGCACTAATAAACGCTGCTCCCTGCTTAAAGCCTCGGTGTCCGTCACTCTGTGCGAGAATCCTGCAGCAAGGCTGCTTATCTGCTCCTCTGAGGTCCTAGAGGTCTCAGCTACTGACCTCTCCCATCAGCAACTGCTAAAAAACAAACATTTAACCCACTAACCAAAACACTCCAAGGGATACTTGTAAACACACAGAAAAATCTCATATCCAACCACCCGTAATTCCTAAAGGTGTCCAAAGACCCACAAAGGGAGTAGATGAATTTTTGCATTTATCCTTGTGTCAGCCAAGTATCTCTTTAAGGCTCCTCCAGGAATGACCGTCACTCTGTTTCAAAGGGAGCATGTGTCTTTATCTTCAGGGAGGAAGCTTGCTACTGTTTTGAA
>PVKS010045810.1:0-13604 GCA_004027875.1 Aplodontia rufa
CATCTCCATCCATTTGATTTCAAAAGACATAATATCGTCGTCTCTAATGGCCGAGTAGTATTCCGTAGTATATATGTACCAAAGCTTTTGTATCCACTCGTCAAGTGAGGGTCATCTGGGTTGGTTCCATAACCTGGTTCTCTTCTTAAACACCATTCCCTTTGTCTCTCTGTATTGGACATTCCGTGTTTCACTTGACATGTACGGCCCAGAGTTTGCCAAAGCCATCTTCAATTCTGAGAGCATGCCTAAGTCTTGGAGCTTGAAGTCAGGATCTAAAAGAGATATCTGCACTCCCTTCTTCACTGAAACATCAGCCACAATAAACAAGACATGGAAGCAACTAAAATGTCAATCACCTCCATGCCCAAAAGTGCCAGAGAAGAAATTGGTGGAGAGATGACTGGTCCAGTGTTCTGTTATTAATGGAATCCATTTTCCATATTAATATGACAGTCCTTATTTTATGAACAATCTCATCAGAAAGCCTGTGGGGGGTCTGTAGTTAATTTTAAAAATTAAAAAAATTAAGAATAAAAAGCTAATATTAGGAAATATTTTACCACACTATTAAAAGAAATAACATTTTAATAGATGTTAAAACAGATGATAAAATAGTGACTTGATAACATATACCACCAATCTGTATAAAATTCTTAATAAGGTAAGAGTAGAGATGAAATTCCTAAATTTGATATGAAACATCTACTGAAATTCATTAATATTCATCATTCTTGATGGTGAAACAAGAGACAATCCTATATCAGGGGAAAGATAGGAATACCTCATATTACTGCAAAGGTTCTAGTCAGTGAAATAAGATAAGGTAGAAGTATTGTGGAAAATAGATAAAACTCTTCTTTCTTACCTGTGACTTATGTTTTTATCAAAAAATTATTAACAGCTTACAAAAACACTATCAGATGTAATCATAGGTTCATGGCAGAGTCCAGATCAAGGTAAATATTTAGAAATCAATAGTTTTTCTATATATAAGCAGTAGCAGCATAGAATATGTAGGTTTAAAAAGATACTATTCATTATAGCAAAAAAATGTCAAGTATTTAGAAAAAATGGAGCAAATGTATGAGCCATATGAAGAAAATGATGAAACTCTATTAGAGGATATGAAAGTAAGCTTAAATAAATGGAAAAATAGATCCTATTTCTGTCCAAGACAATTCCATATGAAACAACCATGAATTTCCCCCAAATTAATCCAAAGTTCAATTTTTAAAAACACATCAACATTCCAATGA
Organism: Aplodontia rufa; assembly: GCA_004027875.1. Classification (NCBI taxonomy): domain Eukaryota; kingdom Metazoa; phylum Chordata; class Mammalia; order Rodentia; family Aplodontiidae; genus Aplodontia; species Aplodontia rufa. The sequence goes on from PVKS010045810.1 coordinate 1,260, forward strand.
AATTTTAATGAAAATTATTTGGTTCTGAAGTTCATCTGGAAAAGCAAATGTTCAAGAATAGCCAAATGTTATTGAATAAAGATGGCAATGAGAATATGTCCAATAAGACATTAAAGTTTTACAAGCGTGGAGCAAACAAAACAATGTGGGACAGACACAGGGATCCCAGAGAAGCTGCTGTGGAAGAAATCACCCAGAAAAAGACCCTAATGTATAAGAATATAGTATATGATAAAAGATGCATTTTAAATAATTGAAGAGAGGTAAGACAATTCAATAAACAGTATTAGGATAATTAGTTATTATTGGAAAAATAAGGTTAAATCTTTGCTTACAATATATGCTAAGATAAAAACTATAAATATACCCAAGGAAAATGAAATTTACAAAAATACCCAAGGAAAATATTTTAAATCGTGTGGGGAGGAGAGACTTTCTAACAAGACCCTAAGCCTTTCTAATAAGATCCCTTTCAGCCTCTGTGAGCATCTAAAAGATTTATAAATCTGGTTTAATAAAAACAGGAGGCTTCTCTATGCCAAAGGATCTCATTAAAGACGAGTAAAAGACTGGGAAATATTTCTGAACATGTAGCAAAGAGCTAATGTCTAATATCTCTAATAAATATTTTTATAAACTCCTACGATCACTAAGAAAAGATAAAAACAACGTTATGTAAAAGAGGCAGAGGATTTAAGCAAGCAGTTCCCAGAGGGAAGTGCAAATGACCTCAAAATATATGAAAAGGTATTCAACCCCACTGTAATCAGGATGAAGCAAATGGTTGCAGAACATTACCAGGTTTGGTAAAATACAGAGCAGGAGAGAAGTGGGGGCAAATTGGCAACTCTCATCATAATCTACCTCACTATGCAAACCCTGACTGGGAAAAATAACCATTTCAGAGCACAGAGACCGAACAAGAATGCTCATTGCACCCAGTTTTATAAGCTGAAAAAAATAAACGTTATCTAACTAACTCACAATAGGAAAAAGACTCAATATTACGTTCTTTTCATCCTATGAAATCCTCTTTTGCCATTAAAAATAATAAATAATAATAATAATAATAGACTGACTATTTCCAATGACATCACGGGATGAAGAACCCTTAAGTGATAGTGAACTAAAAAAAATGTCGTAGAGGCCCATTTTTGTGTTAATAAATGCACCATGTGAAACGATATATAATTTCACATGCACAGAAAGGCCTGGAAGGATCGTCACTAATTGGTGAAAGTGGTTATGCTGATGGAGTGAAGTGAGACTGAGGATAAGGAGGAGAATTTTCACTTTTAGGACACTTAACTTTTTTGTTAATGATCATGGGTTATTTCTGTGATTATAAAAAAATTAAATCATTCTGATGAAAAACATATGGAAAAGAAAACCGCCAGAGGTAACACAGCGGTACAGCCTATAAATCAAGTCTGGAGAGTGTCCGGGGGGCCAGATGCCCCCTGCCAGGCCTCCCCGCCATCTGAGTATTTTGAACCCTGGGCTGAGCTGTCTGCACATCACTCAGTGATTTCCCGCAGGGGTCTGGAGCCCCATTGCAGTGCTCCCCTCTATTCAGGACTCTTCCTGGGCACGGCATCTTACCCTGGACCTCCTGGATGCCCCCGGACCAGCTGCCTGGAGCTTTGCAACAGGGCCCGGGAAGGGAGGGAGGAAATTGCCACCCAGTCTCTGGAGCACATCGTCATATTTAAACTCTGAGTTAATTGATTCATTTCATCATTTTGAATTTATTATTTTAATTAAACTGAATCTTTTAAAAGAATTTTTCACTTAAAGGGACCTTGGAGATCTTTTTGAGTTCAATCCTAATATTTTAAATGTAAGGAATGAGAGGCCCAGGGAAGGACCGTGAGTAAGCTGTGTTAGATTTAAGACCCTGAATGTTGAAACTCAGTCTCGTTGCCTTTCTTTCTTTTTATCAGAGCCAGTTCCTGCCCCTGCTATGCAGAATGTTATTTGAGAATGTTACTGCCACCCTGCTGCCTGCCCACCTTCAGAAGAGTAAAGGTGGTCACTTCTCTGCATGAGAATAAAAGCCATCAGTAGTTTATTTGACCCATGTTCTTCTGGCCTTGAGGCCTGTGCACAAGCTGTCCCCCTCTCTGCACTGAGATTCTTGAACTTCACAAAGCTGCTCATTCACCTCGCTCAGGCACCTCCTCGGAGGGCCTTCCCTGACCTTGCCTCTAAATTACATCCCTTCTCCCATCATTCTCCCTTTGGGAAACCTGTTCCCTTCAGAGACAACAGAGTGGGTGCCTCTGCCCCTGCTGTATCCTTTGCACTCAGCAAGGCACGTGGTGCCTCACAGGGGCTGAGGAAGGGTTTGCTGAGCAAATGGATGAGCACATCTGACACCTAATTTTGAAAGGTTTCTGGCCCCTACCCGTAGTAGGATTGTTTCTCCACATAGTGCGTGAAATGTGTATTGCCATTTGGTTTTTACTATATGGCAAGCACAAACTTGTAAGTTGTTTTTATTTAATTTGTTTTGGGTTTCAAAGAAAATTAAGCATATTCTCACTAGTTATGTCATTTTCTCAGTTGTTCTTTGGCCTCCTGATGTTTTACTGTCACTCTTGGGTAGTGACCTAAGTCTATAAGGGAAGAACCTGTGAGTGGTGATAACCTGAGACACAGCAGAGAGGGGACAGATTTCATGGAGGTCTTAAAGAGCACCAGGGACAGGGCACCAGGGCCTCAGTGCACACTGAGGGTTAGTAAAAACAGTCTTACCCTTTGACCTCCCTAAAGCCAGTCCCATCTTTGACCTCTTGCTGGTCATTTCATGAAAGACAGCCCTTGTAGGCCAACACTGCACGTAGAACAAGAGGAGCTGGTCTTGAGCAGTGTGTGTGTCTGGAGCGAGGACAGGTGGTCAGTCCAGCCGTGTCTCAGCTGCAGGACTGCAGTTCTACTGTGCTCCAGGGGTGGATAGGGAAGGTTCTAATTCCTAGGGAGCCTCCTCGATTTCTTCCTTGCTATGACTGTATTTGGCCCTCTATCTGGTGAGGGGCATGAATCTTGGCAAATTTTAGCCAATACAAAGTTTTTAACAGAACCCGAAAGTGATTTTGCCCTAAGAAACCAGTTTTCTTAGTGTTATCACTGAATGAGAAAATCTCAACATGACAAGATAAAAATAGCAAGTTATAATAAATTATATAGTTATTACACTTTTATCCAGCAACCACTGTGAACCAGGCACTTGGCCCTGGACATGCAAAGGCCAGTTAGACACAGTCGCAAGCTACAGTGACACAAAGTAGGGGAAGAGGCATGATACAGTGAAAATAGAAAGAACACTGGAGCCCAAGGCCAGCTTTGATCAGATGGGACACCTGTTGACTGTGGCTTTCTGAGAGATAAGTAGATAGTGATGCTGGCCTTGTGGGCTCTGATGTAAAGTGCTTGGCCTGGGGAAGGTAGAAGAAGTTTAGTTTCTGCTTCAAATCAGGAAGAAAGCACTGAGTGCCCTTAGAGCAATCAGAGATGGAGATTGTAAGGGGACAGAATCTGATCTAGCCTTAAAGAATGGATAGAATTTGGAAGCAAAAAGCAAAAGCCAAGCAATGAAGATAACCCCAAACCATGAAAGACAGCCAAGAAGCTGGGAATGGAGCGAAGGGTCTGGCTGGGAAGGAGCAGGGCCAGAGGAGTGAGCACTGGACCAGCCCACAGCCAGGCGCCCCTCAAACTGGGTCTTCAAGAACTTGACTCCAGGTCCAGTGGAGGAGAGGCTGAGCCCTATATGAGGAAATGGAGACCAATGCTGCAGCACCCAATTTCTGCAACCTAAGCAGCAAGGCTAAAGCCCCAAAGATAAGCAGACTCACTATTTACCAGCCTTTCACTGCTGTGACTGAAAGACCTGATAAGAACAATTTTAGGAGGAAAAGTTTATTTGAGGGCTTATGATTTCAGAGGTCTTGGTCCATAGGAGCCCCAAGGCTCCATTCCTTGGGGCTGGCAGTGAGGCAGGACATCATGGCAGAAGAGTGTGGCAGATGGAAGTGGGTCAAGGCATGGCTCCAGGAAGCAGAGACTCCATTCACCAGTTACAAAATATATACCCTCAATGATCTACACCCTACCTCCAGCCACACTCTATCTGCCTTCAGTTGCCAGGTAATTGGCAACCATTTCACCTTGGCCTTCCTGAATTGTCACACATGAGCTTTGGGGGGACACCTCGCATCCAAACCATAACACCCACATTTTCTGGAAGGCATTTGATCAAACTCATCTGTTAATGAAGCATTGCACCATGGTGGAAGAGGGGCCTCCTCTAAACCTAAGTGGCTGATCCAGGTCATTACTCTTACCACACAAATGAGGGCCCTCGTTGCTGGCAAGCCATTGCTGTTCTGGAGAGATTTTAGAGCTTCCTGTAGGTTGACACCCCTAGCCTCTGCCCAGCTAGCCAACAGCTTATTCTAGCTCTTGGTGAGCTCTTCCCCCTGCACCAGGACAGTAGGCAGGAGGAAATTAGAAGCTACCAGAGGAAGGATTTTACAGTCCTATCAGGAGAAATGATTTTACATTCATTCATTCATTCATTCAATAACTGTTATGGTTGCCTGTGTTATACAGAGAAGACTTAAGGAAGAACTAAATATGGGTTCTTTCTTTCCAAGAGTTTGGAGTGCTTAGTTAATCTAATGAAACAAGAAGCAAACAATCATAAAATTGCCTTAAAATAACTATGTAAAATGTTACAAGAATCCAGAGGTGGGTGACCTCCCTTCTAGTTGGGTAGGATGCAGAGTTACTCAGAGAATGTTTTGAAAGGAAGAGGCAACTACTGTGAGTCTTGAAGGACTAACAAGTTTTGGACAGCAGACATGGTGAGGGATTGCATCCAGAGATTCCCAAAACTTCAGAGAGTACTTGTCTGCAGCCTCATTTAACGTGTGAGGAAACTGAGATCCATGCTGGTGAATGACAGACAGATCTTCAAACTGAGCCTTTACCTAAATTCATCTTCTCTCCATGCAGCACCTTCCTTAAGAGGAGTGAGCCCTCCAGACAGAATGCAGAGTCGGCACAGGCCTGGCAGCGTCCAAGTCCTGACCACAGGTGGCAGGATGAGGAAGATAGGAGTTCTTCACTGATTCAGTGCCTGGAATAAAGGAAGAGCCAGGGGAAACCAGAGGTTTCCAACAGATGATTAGGAGGACTCCTGAGCCAGTGAACTGGAGGAAGCAGAGCTAAGAGGGGAAAAGATGTCTTAGATTTGCAAGGTGCTGAACTGCAGGCACTGATGAAATGTGTAAGGGGAAGTTCTAGCAGACATGGGAAACCTGGAGCTAGAGCTCAGAAAGGAGATCAAGACCAGAGATTTGCATTGAGTCATTTTTTCAAAGTGTGTAATAGGTTTTTTCCAGTGGATAGCACGGAGCTAAAAACAGAAACTGACCAGAAACCATAACTGCTCTGGTGGTAGGTACAGTGGTAAGCAAAGCTGTCTTCCAAGGACTGTGGAAACAACTCAGTTTGGAGAGGACCAGAGGTAGATCAGAGAGGCAGGCAGAGGCCCAGGGATACAGTGCCCTGCAGGTCAGTGACAGGAGAGCCTCAGGGAGGAGCAGCCTGTGGCCTAACACAAATGGTTCACATGCCACAGGCATGACCCCTGAGGAAAGAGGCAGCTGGATCCAGCAACTAGAACATGACTCATGACCTTTGCAGGTGGGAGGCAGCCAGATTAAACATTATCTAGAAAGTCTGACAGTGAAGAGCAAGAGAGAGATTAAGGGGTGCCAGGACTCAGGCAAGATGTGGGTTTTCTTTTCTTTTTAGTATGTTTCTTGGGAGATGGAGAGGGAGATTAAAGATATAAGACAGGGATGCTTGATGGAAGGTGTTCCTGAGAGAGGCAGGAGGAATCCAGGTCAAGGATGCAGCCTGCCAAGGCAGTTGGAATTGGAGGCCTGAGCGGAGGTGGGGGGACAGCCTCCAGAGTCCCACAGGGGGTGAGCTCTAATGCCCCAAGGGTCAGATCATGAAGCAGGAAGAAAACCAAAGGGCTGAGGCTCAAAACTTGGGAGCAACCTGAAGTTAGGTCAAACAGACCTTAAGGAGGGGGCTACTGAGAAACACTTGTGATGTCCAGAGGTCCCAACAGGCTGGTCAGCCCAGAAGATGGGACTGAAGGAAGATGAGCAACAAGGATGACGTCTGCTTTTAAAGACAGATTAGCATGATATAGCTAAAGTCCATTAAGCCACATATCAAACGCATGATTTCTCTGCCTGCGCTGGACTTCAACCTCCAAATATTTTAATTAAACCAACATGTAAATATTAAAGATAGCAAAAGAACAAGGACATTATTAATTTGGGAATCAAGGCAACTAACCACTTTATTCTTTCAAGTCATTTCCTCATTTAGCTCCAATCTCAGTAACAAACACTCCTGCATCTCCATAATAATGTTCCCAGATTTAAAACCACAGTTTTGTTTTTCACTCTGTCAGAGACTGTTTCTTATCTCTTGGACCCCTTTGAAACAAGCAGTTATCAGATCAACATTTAGCTCACTGGCCTTGGGTTGAATAGGTAATTTCCACCCTGAATCGTAGGCTTCTAAGAATTCAAGCCAAAATTCCAGTCTGGCTTTAAGCAATAAATATTGTAATTAACTTCTAACCAAGCAAGCTAACATTTTGCTTGGAGAAAGCATCATTTTCCCAAACAAATGCCTTTCAAATAAAAACAATTTCATGCCCTCTTTTTCCAGCATGATACTTTCCAGTGCTTGGGAGAAACCAGCGTGTTGTGTAAGATATATTCTTGGAGCCTTTAAAATTCAGTTTTCTCTGGATTTCTGTTCACCATAGAAGCTGCACTATCTTTTAAGAGTATATGGTTTCCATCATTACTTCACAAATTAATTTCTCTGGTCCTTTTTATTAATAATATCATTTGGCTTCCCATTGCTCTTTGGATTTGTTTATTAAATATGTGGTTTTTGACAACCTCCTCATTAAAATTTCTTGAATGAGTACTGATTTGTAAAGAATTAGCAACATTATCCATTCCATTTATGAGAAAGAGGAGAACAGCTAATAAACTTTATTGTAAAATTAAAAAAAAAAAGAGTATATGGTTTCTAACCGAGTGAATAAGTTCTGCCATTCGAACTGTTCACAGAGTTTTGTAGCAAACCTCCTGAGCATGATGAGATGTGACTTTTGTCCTGCTCAATACTCTTGACACATGAAAACAGAACCCAGGGCCATGTCATCTTGGAATGGCCATCTGTGATTGAATGGCACCATTGGCGAGCCAAAGCAGGGAAGGACAGAGGGAGGTGTCAACCCAACAGGGGAGATATTTTATCAGTGACAATAAAAAGCATCAACTCCTAGAAGGTTTTATGATTGTTTTTAAATCCCCTACAGATAACATACCTCCTTAATGTTCCTGGAGTAGACCTCACTTACTGCCCCACCCATGGGTGTCACCCTTGAAGTAATGATGGAGAGGAGAATGAAATAAGGGAAATGAAGACCTTGTTGTCAGGTCAGCCATGGGAGTTTGCAATGAGGGATTCCTGAGAATATTCTGAACATTCAGCCAGAAAACCAAAGTCCAGGGACTGACTGGACTAAGCTACAACTGAAACGGTATAGTTAAAGTGTCAGAAGAGATTGTTTTTTAAGTCTTATGGCAAAGGCAAGTCAGCGACCGCAGGAGAATAAGGCATCACATGGATATATAGGAAAGAATCCACCATGAGATAGACTGTGAAATTTTGCCGCTCTGGTTGTCACTCTGCCCTGGGTTTTGTTTGTTTTGGGTCCACCCACACGTGTGATGGCCTTTCTCCAAAGAAGTTCTTAAGTCCCCACACAATTTCTATCAGTATCCAGAGTGAGGAGCATACAGCGTTTGCCCTGAAGCCTGGCCCACTTTCTCAGCACTGTGGCAGAGACCCCTGTCCTGTGGTTATGGTGCTGCACACATAGAGCTTGGGTGGCCCTGGAGAGCTGCCATGTAAAACAGCAGCACTAATCGGAGGTTTGTGCTCCGTGAGGCCCTGTCCCTGGCCTACCATGCACTGCACAGTTTTGTGGGATGCAGTGAGGCCCACTTTAAGGATCACTAAATACGCTTTGGATTACATCCCCAGCCCTGCCACTTTCTAAGTACATGGTCTGGGGGCACCTCTCTTCTTCACTTTAAAACTAACTCCCTCACCTCACCTGAAAACCAGGATTGGAATAAGGGCAGCTGAAGGGAGAAGTAAGTGAAATAAGCTGTAAAATTCTACAGCAATGTAAAGGTGTATTGTCTATGGAATTTTCTGATTTGGTTTTCTGGTTGTAATTAGTTTCCTCTGCCAGTAATTAGTTTCCAAAAACAGTAGCACCAGAGAGAGTTGCAGCAGTTTAATATCAGATCCAGCCTACTGTGTTATATTCCATGGCAGTTGCCCACTGGTACATGAAATAGAGACCAAGCCAGGTAACATGTCACAGAGGAGACTTCTAGAAAGCACCAGGGCTTTAATAGGAAGAGGAAGACTGGGAGGAAAGTGAAGCTGTCTTTGGGTATGTTAAATGTTCTTAGATGGCAGATAGATTTGACTTTTTAGCTCTGGACAGCATTTGAACAGTACAGATCTCAGCTCTACTAAGGCAATGGGTCCCAAATTTTGCTACAAATTAGGATCACCTGGGAAGCTTTTAAATCATCCATTGTCCAGACTGCACCCCATAACAATTAAATCAGAGTCTCTGGGAGTGGGGCCCAGGCATCAGTATATTTTTTTTTAAAAACTCACCAGGTAAAATTACATGGACAGGCAAGTTTGAGAAGCAGTGATCTACAGAAGGACAGATGGCATTGGAGCTAAGCAAAAGGTGGAATGAGCTACTGAAGATGTGGGAAATTCCCAGCACTGAAGCTTTTTAGATCCAGGCTGGATGTCACTTGGTGGTGATAATGCATGCCTTCAAAGGATGGTGAGACCAATGTAGTTGAACTCAAGTTCCTTCCCATCCAGGGTAGAGGGTACTGAGTCAATGCCCTGAAGTGGAGCCTTTGAAATTTTTTTAATACCAAGGAACAATTTGTTCAAATAAAAATATTTAAAACAAATAAATAGGGAGTTGCCCTCCACCCTGTTCCAGTCCATCCTCTTCTCTATGATGATCTGTGAGAATACCTCATAGAAATCTGAAACTTAATGAAATTCTCTTAAACTCCAAGGAACACAGTTTTTAAAACCAACCACCAAGGAAGGGAAATAGAATTTCCACAGAAACAAATTCCGTACTCAACCATCTGTAGTTGGAATCTTGATTATTTTGATGAATAGATGTAGCAAATCCTAAGTGGAGGTGAGCCAACACAAACGACCATGGAACCAAGATATTTGTTAGTTGGGAACATGAACAACATCAGCCGGTTTGTGGCTGACCCAGTGCCTTAGAAACTAGACCCAGGTCAATTTCTGCTCATTACGTTGGTGCCACATGTAGATGTAAAAGCCACCTTGTCTGGTTCACTATGCTATTACAGGAAGAGTGCTGTAATTCTATTTGCTGAAAGTTGCCACGATTTGTGTTCCGGGCTCAACCTGGATTGAGCTCTGACCTTCTGCGCTGCAACGTGCAGAGCAGGTCTTGAACCCAGGTGGTCTCATTGCCTGTCTTTTTTCAATGTTAGGGCACCTCCTGTGATGCGCAGATTCTAGTTTCTGTAACAAAACTGTAAACTTACATCTGAAGAACAAAAGGTATTGGGGGAAGAAATAGGAAGTGAAGAGATATAGGATTGAGTCAGTTATGCTCTTAGCTGGATGTGTGAGTGCAGATGAGTCATTGAAGTTATTGGTTTTCTCCCCTCAAAAATAATTTTTTATGCCCTCTTACCTATTACAAGATTATTATGAGGCTTTAAAAAAAGCTAAAGTCCTATTAATTTCTTAATTTCTATAAATGTGCATGATTATCTTAAGCAAAAATTACAACTTTGGAAGGACTTCACTGTATGAGCTATAACAAATAAATGGTGGGGCTGGTGTGGTGGCTGAGTGGTAGAGCTCTTGCTTGGCATGCTCAAGGACCTGGGTTCCAACCCCAGAACCACTTGCACAATTAAGTGTTGGGAAAAAAACACCTGAAAAAATAAAGTTGATTCTCTTTCTTACTCTCTCTAAAATAAATAAATAAAAAACATACATAAATAGGGGAAGGTAGAAGGACCTACATACTTTTTAAAAATTATTTGTGTTTTTGTTTCACATTTTTAAATAGACCTTATTTTTACAGCAATTTTATATCACAGCAAAATTGAGTGTAGAGAGATTTTTTCCATATATTTCTTTCCCTTACACATGCATAGCTTCTTCCCCCATTGCCATTTTTAAGACTTCTCCATTCTCCTTGAAACGGTAAATATTAGCTCTAAATACAGTCTGACAAATTAAGTTTGTGTAATATAATCCCCAGACAACTACTAAGACTTACTAAAGTATGATCAAAAATCTAATAGATACATTACATGGAATATTTTTTAAAAATCATTCAAATTCAAATGCAGAAAGAAAAAGGGAGAACAGAGGAACAAAATACAAAGAAGACAAGAATAACCCTAATACAATAGAAGCCTTGTATTTAATCAGTAATTACTGTAAATGTAGATGATCTAAAATAATCAGATAGAGATAGAAATTGTCAGATTGAATTGAAAAAGAAAGACCCAGTGATATGCTATCTACAAGAAACCCACTGCAAATGTAATAATGTACAGGGATTAAAAGTTAAAGAAAAAATATGTATACTGTGAAATACTAATCAAAACAAAGCAGGAGTGATTATATTAACATTACACAAAGTGACTTCAAAACACAGGAAAATGATCAGGTATGAAGAGGGAAATGACACAATAATATAAAGGAGAATTGACTGACAAAACAGACATAAGTGAGTATACAGCTAAACAGCAAAACTTCAAAATACACAAACCAAAATCTGATAGCACCGAGAGGAGAAATAAACAAACCCACAACTACACTTGGAGACTTTTTTATTTTTCTCAGATAATTGATAGAATAAGTAGACGTTTCACCTGTATAGCCCTCTACCCAGCACCAGACAACACATTCTTAAGTACACATAGAACACTGATGAAGATAAATCATATTCTGGGCCACAAAATAGGCTTTAACCAATTTAATATAATTAGAATCATATAAATAGGGGGCTTTCAATCCTAATAGAATTAACTGGAAATTGGTAACCAAAAGAGATCTAAATTTCCCAAATATTTGAAGTTAAATACACAAGGAAACAAAACAACAACCTTGTAAATAGTCAATGAATTAAAGAGGAAGTATCGGATAAACTTGAGAAAAGATCTTGAACAGAATGAAGATGACAACATGTCAGCTTTGTGGGACACAGCTGCAGCGGTCCCTAGAGGAGATTTATAGCATTAAGTGCTATATTGGAAAAGAAGAAAGTTCTGAAATCAAAAATTTGATGTTTAACGTGAGAAAGTAGGAAGAGCAAATTTAAAAAGCAAGTGGAAGAGGGGGAAATAAACATAAAAGCAGAAATCAATGACATTGGAAATAGGAAAGCAATAAAGAAAACCAATGAAACAAAACAACCGGTGTCTTTGAAATATCAATTAAATTGACAAACTCTCCTCCCAACCAGCATTGTATTTTATGATGAAATGTTGAAAGCTTTTCCCCTGAGATCAGAAACTAAACAAGAGTGTCTGCTCTCATCACCTCTATTCAACATTATACTGGAGGTCCAAGTCAGGGCACTTAGACAAGAAAAATAAATAAAAGACATCCAGATTGGAAAAGAAGAAATAAAACTACCTCTATTTGTAGGTGACATGATGTTACTTATAGAAAAATAAATGAGATACACATACACAAGAAAAAACTGTTAGAATAAACAACTTTAGCAAAGGATGAAAAATGCAAGTTCAAAATGTAAAAATTTGCATTTTGGGGGACCTTTCAGTTACAAATAGCATTAGGATTCATTTTGACAACGTTATAAAAGCATGGAATGTAATTTGCTCTAATTCAATCCCCAGTACATCCCCTTTCCTTTCCCTCTTTCCTCCCTCCCCCTGTTCCCTTATCTCTATTGATATTTCTGCTATGTACTTATAGATTTTTAAAATAGTGTCTTTGAATATGCATAATGGTGAGGTTCACCATTACATATGTACACATTACATATGTACACATTATATATGTACATAGAAAACTTAAGTCAGATTCATTCCAATGTTCTTTCCTTTTCCCATCCATCCTCCCTCCCCTTCAATCCTCTTCATCTACTTT